>JASANE010005105.1:0-11322 GCA_030248225.1 Trileptium ribeirensis | reverse complement strand
TATGCACCTAGGGCCGAATTCTATCACAGAACCAATTCCGGTTGGTGACAAACAGGGGCAGCCAAATCCGGCCCTTCATACATAAAATATATAGCTAAGCTATACTAGAAAGTTTGTACGAGCCGGCAGCTACTATGTTTGAGGGTTTGATAGCTGGATCAGACTACAGAAAAAATATTTATATATAACGTTCAGTTTAGCAGATTGTGTTGCAGGGAAAACAATAGCTCAAGGCTCAAAACAGGCAATACTAGTAGTTCTTAAAGTAAGACGCATAAATGCAGGTAAAATAAATACGTAAATATCGTTATTTTCAAAATTTTTGTTTAGGCGTCTTTTACAAGCCAACTTTGTAGCTATGTGAAATACACTCTTTCATACATGAAAATTATACTATTGTAACTGGAAGGATGTTTTACGTATATATAACCATATGTATCCACCAATTTCATTTTTAGTGATTTTCTATTGTCGTTATATATTTCTGGCTCTTGAGCCGATTCCGGCTCTTTTGACAATTTCTGAGTCTCGCTTTACCATTAGCTAATATATTCATTTGTAGAGACCCAAAAGATGTCACACTGGCTAATCGCGGCTAGCCAAGCTTGGTTTAAAGACTGTGACAAAATTCGACCCGCCCTGCCGCACACACCCTAAGGTTATTAACGCATTAAATCATATATATAATATATATACTAATATATATTTGTATCATGAAAGACGCAGTTTCACCAGCTCACGTAGGTTCCGCTGCACTAGTTTAGCCAATGATATTTTTTTACAAAAATCTTTGAAAAACGAAAGAACCTAGGTTAATATTTTCCTGTTTGGATTATTGTGTATTTCATACAATGTTGAGCAAACTTTTACCGTGGTGGTGGATTGATCCTGGATAGCTTTGGTGGGAGCCTTGTACGTGAGCCACCGCACCATTTAGGAGTAGTTGCTAGATTCCTTATGGAATCTCACAAAGCGAGCGGACAACATCACACTTCCAAACTCTGTTAGTACATCGCTTCGCAACACGTGTAACCCTATTCGGGAAAAGGTTAATCAGTTATTTTTCAATATTTCGTTCAGTTGTCAACTTCGCTTTGTCGCAGATTTGTTGTATTAAATTATTTAATTATTAAAAATAGCTCTCTAACTTAGGTAAATAAGCCTACTAACAAGCAATTAACAATTATAATATTCGGAAATCGGCTAAATGCCGAGCGGAAAAGTACGAGATCTTAATCGCGAAGAAACCCATCGCGATTTTAACATGGGACGTGGGAAGCGCCGTAGTTGTTGCTGCTGTGAAGAAGAAGAAGCCATGAGTGATGACAGCGGAAATTTGCGGCACATTCGTAGTATTTTGGCCGAGTTTTTGGGATGTATAGTGTTTATTTATATTGGTAAGTTGATCCAATAAGCTTAAAGCGTTTCAAAGTTATTTTGACCCTAGAAGTAAGAACTTTAGTGTGAATATTTTGACAAGGTTACCCCTATAACTTGAGTTTAGTGAAGGTAAAATCTCATTAATCTGTTCATCAACATATCACTAAATTGATACAAAATTGATAAATTCAATATAAGTACAGGTTTAAATATAGTCTGAGTTTTACTGAGATCCTTGAAGAACACAATATCTATGTTCGGCTCTATACCTATAGAATCATAATTGAAATATTGCTCAGATACCCATTAATTATTTTCGATCAACCTGAACTTTAAACAGATCTTTACTTTTCACGAATCTTTATCTATGAATATCTTTTAAAAATCTTTGAACCAACTTATAATATTTTCACCAATGATCAGAAAAAAATCAAGAAAATGTCAGGATCATCCTTGTGAAGGTGGTTATGATTCTATAAGACCAAATGAATATCGTACTCTTGTGCAAAATCTTGATGCTTTTAACTATTATTTAGGTATGAATTATGGTGAGAGTTGGTTGTAATAAACAACTTTGGGACATTTCATTGAAATGATGCTATAATCCGCCTTCCAAACAACAAACACTATTTGACAACTTGACGCTTTGTGAAACTGTTTTGGTTTTCATACCTTTTCAGGTTCGATGAGCGCATTCAGTGGCTACAAAGTACTGGGTCCAGCGTTCGCACACGGCCTGTGCATTGCTATACTTATAATTGCAATGGGACATATCAGGTATAATTTATACACATCATGTCAAGTCCCATTCGCCTAGTGAATCATATCAATATTTTTGCACCACTAATGACCGTGTAACGTTTTGTCTTTCTAAGTCTAAGCCTAGGCCTAAGCCTTAAGCCAAAGTAAAAGCCTGAGAGAAACCTAAGCTTTGCCAATGTTCACAATTGTGCTCTAAATTTTTCCTTGTATGGTTTTCATTTTAAGTTTTTCCGCCCCACCCAGCCCCCCTCAAATGTTATAGGTGGAACACTTGACAGGATCTGCTATATATACCGAATCATCAATTTTTTCTAAATAAATCTTCAAATTCAATGGCCCAAACAACATTGAAAGACGTAGAAGGAGCAGCTTACAACTAGTTCGGTTTTCCGTTCCGACTAAGTTTAAGGATTTAATGTAATTCTTAAGCATCTATATGTAGGCTTGGATTTTAGTGCAAAGGTTTTAGCCGCATGGTCAATTAAGTTTTATTGTCAAAATAGCTTAAATAAATATCATGATTTAAGTTTGTTGTAGCCTAATCGGGTTTTATTGTATTTTTGAATTCACATGATAGTTTCGGACATGGGAAAATATAGAATGATGTGGAATTACAAGCTTAGAGTTTCAACGCTTTATATCAATATTTGTAGTCATTTGAAAACTACTCGTGGCTGCTAAACTTTCTGTATTCCCAACTACCGTTGGGTTATTAGTGCCCTAGGTTCGAGGAAAATACGCAAATGTTTACAATATTCACCGATTTATAGAATAGAAGGATAACCCATCAAATTATTTTGCCGCAAAATGTATAGTCTCTAGTTGTGCCTTTTACTACTTTTGGCAATGTCCAAAGAAGCGTCGACTGTCTACCAGATAAATTGCTATTCCTTTCTGAATTAGATCTTGTGACAGGTAGTAAATTGAAAACTTTTATTACATAGCTATCTAGCCGTTAAGAACCGTAATTCTGTTTTGGTTATGGTTCTTGCTTCTTTTTTTAAAGTGTCAAATATTTAAATTTCAATTTTCACGGGTAATTGGGAATTGGCCAATCTAGACGCTTAGTATATAATAAAAAATAATTAATTTTAAAGATATATCGTAGATTGAACAAAGCAGTCCACAGAAGTGTATCAAATGCATAGCCAAGGCTAATATTTACACCGTCCAAATTAGTCGGAACGTAATCTTTGAGAGTTGTAACTGAGTATTTAATTAACTTATTTTGGAAACCATATACAATAAACGTAAAGCAAAAATGAGTTTTATTTCTGAAGAAATAGATTTTGACTCGTCCAAGTAGAATAATTTACAACGTCATTCTGAGCTATAGTGGTTCTTAGGAGGCCTAGGGTAGCAATATATGTTTGGATATTGACTTCATATGCTGACATTGAATGACTGACACTGTGCACCCAGAATAAAGAAATGTATGAAAAATAAAAAAACTCGGAATTAGGAAAAAATGAAGAAAACTAACCTATGAAATACACTTTATATCATAAAAAGTATAAAAGTTTCCGACAATTCAATGACTTAAAAAAAACCAAAGCAATAATATGTTCATAGTGAGTTTCTACTTTCTCAAGCGAAATGTGTTTCTTATTCTAATTTTCATTGGGTGAAGGTGTTAAAAATGGGAATTCCGTTGTTTGGATTTCTGGTTTTGAAGACTGTCATATAAAAACAAAAAATGTCATTTCCGTAGGGCGCCTCAAAAGCAATATGTCGCGAAATTTCTCAACGGATCTAGGCCGAGAAGAATTTATCACTTGTGCCATTATAACCGGATTTTATTTCAACACAACTATGTATATTACAACCGTAGGTATATAGCGCACCCGTCAGCGTATTAAAGACGTTAATTCAAATCCAAAATTTTACCTTTACAGCGGTGGCCACTTCAATCCTGCGGTTACAACCGGTGTCCTGATCAGTGGTGAGATTCACATAATCCTTGCCATTTTGTATTGGGTTGCCCAAATATTTGGAGGTTTCTTGGGCGCCTTGCTCGTACGGGTACGTTGGCAATATATATATATATATATATATATATATATATATATATATATGGATTATATATATATGGGATATGTATGTAAACCTATAATAGTAGATGCGGTGCGAAGTAGCCATCATATCTAGTGGCTTGTTATCACAGTGGGCGGATGCTGACATTATTTTCGACTTTTGGTAGACTGTGAATGATGTACTGTATACTGTGGCTATGTTGTACATCAAATTTCTTTTGCGTCAGAAGCAAGCTCCAGGGTTGGCCCAGTTTTTACTCAACTATAAATAAAGGCTAAAGTAACTGAATGTACAGATAAAAACCTAACGAAATTTGTCGAAATAAAGCCGAATCGGTCAACTTGTTAGAAGTTTTTCCGGTTAAGCATGACTTTTGGAATATAGCACGATTGGTACGATGATCATGTTTTGAAGCTAAATCCTGTATAGACAATTCTTGGTGAACCTTACGCAACACGTAACCAAACAAATGAAGACAGGCTCCAATCTGTAAATCCGGTTCATCGAAAACCGAATGAAAAGACATGAAATATGCACGCTGGATTCTAGATAACCAAAACATTACACTCAGCATAACGAATAACCTCTATATAGACTATTTTTGATGCCATGTACCAAATTATTGAGGACAAACTGTTTTCTTGAAATCGGGGTTGACTCTAAACCAAATGAAAACGTTTGAAAAGGCATAAGATACTTGTGCTAGAGTTTATATAATTAAACCTTCGTATTCTGCCTACCAGAAAACCTATACAGACAATTCTTGATGAACTGTACGCAATACTTAACCAAACATTTGAAGACAGAAGACACTCGTGATGTACACTAGATAACCAAATCATAGTATTCAGCCTCATGAAATCCCTATATGGACTGTTGCTGATACCCTGCACGCAATACATAACCAAACAAATGAAAATGGACTACATTTCGAAAATCGGGTTCGTCGACCACAAACCCTTTAAAACCCCAAGAAAAGGTGTAACATAGACCTATAGACCTATATACCTATACCAAATATACCAAATAGACCTATATACCAAAGACCTATATACCTATAGACCTATATACCAAAGCTATGATATCCACCGAACTTGATAACCTAATAGGCACTCAATGTAAAGTAAAAACGCAATAACATGCTAAAAAATGGAAAATCGCTATTTCTGACAAAATGTCAATGAACCATATTCGGAACGACAACGGCAAAGGGAGTTCCCTCGCTCTGTTTCAGTTACATATTCAACACTCATAATCCACCATCCTGGTGATAAGAAAAGCTCCTAGTTTAACTAAATATTGTCCTGATTAATAAAGATATATATCAAAGTTTTTGTATAAATACTCTCGGTCATATTAAGCACGTGATCTGTATGAATCCTTTCTGCCGTATCAGATTTCGTTATATTAGTATTAATATGTGTTATTTAAATATTGATTAGGGTAATATCGGGTCGGTGCGATATCCGTGGTTACGTGAACTCCGATTATCAGAAGAAAGTTGTTTAACCGTCAGACGGTTTTCAATTATATAAATTTTTTACCGACACTTTGTCCAGATTTGACGTTAATCTCCAAAACTTGAATAGCTATGTTATAGGAAATCATTGCCTGTGATTTGACATAATGAAATCAGAAATGATTGGATGTATTTCGCTGTACCGGACTCATGCCCATGTCAACTTTAGGGCCGAAGTATAATAAGTCTTAGCCTAAAGTTGACATGGCCCGAACTCATGGCCCATGTCAACTTTAGGGCCGAAGTATAATAAGTCTTAGCCTAATGTTGACATGACCCGAACTCATGCCGAAGTATAATAAGTCTTAGCCTAAAGTTGACATGGCCCGAACTCATGGCCCATGTCAACTTTAGTGCCCAAGTATAATAAGTCATAGCCTACAGTTGACATGGCCCGAACTCACGGCCCATGTCAACTTTAGTGCCCAAGTATAATAAGTCTTAGCCTAAAGTTGACATGGCCCGAACTCATGGCCCATGTCAACTTTAGTGCCCAAGTATAATAAGTCTTAGCCTAAAGTTGACATGGCCCGAACTCATGGCCCATGTCAACTTTAGTTCCCAAGTATAATAAGCCTTAGCCTAAAGTTGACATGGCCCGAACTCATGGCCCATGTCAACTTTAGTGCCCAAGTATAATAAGTCATAGCCTACAGTTGACATGGCCCGAACTCATGGCCCATGTCAACTTTAGTGCCCAAGTATAAAGTAGGTTTAGCCTAAAGTTGACATGGCCCGAACTCATGGCCCCATGTCAACTTTAGTGCCCAAAAAAAAAGTACAGGCCCAAACTAGAAGTATGAAAGGCAGGGGTTAGCCTAAAGTTGACATGGCCCCGCAACTCATGGCCCATGTCTACTTTTGTGACGAATTATATTAAGTCTTAGCCTACAGTTGACATGGCCCGAACTCATGGCCCATGTCAACTTTAGTGCCCAAGTATAATAAGTCTTAGCCTAAAGTTGACATGGCCCGAACTCATGGCCCATGTCAACTTTAGTGCCCAAGTATAATAAGTCTTAGCCTAAAGTTGACATGGCCCGAACTCATGGCCCATGTCAACTTTAGTGCCCAAGTATAATAAGTTCACTCCATCTAAAAGCTAGTGTATACATAGGCCCAAGAAGTTATAGTTTAGTGAGTGTTGTGGTTATAGTAGTGGGGGGGGGCCATGTCATGTAACTTTAGTGCCCAAGTAAATAAGTCTTAGCCTAAAGTTGACATGGCCCAAACTCATGGCCCATGTCAACTTTAGTGCCCAAGTATAATAAGTCTTAGCCTAAAGTTGACATGGCCCGAACTCATGGCCCATGTCAACTTTAGTGCCCAAGTATAATAAGTCTTAGCCTAAAGTTGACATGGCCCGAACTCATGGCCCATGTCAACTTTAGTGCCCAAGTATAATAAGTCTTAGCCTAAAGTTGACATGGCCCGAACTCATGGCCCATGTCAACTTTAGTGCCCAAGTATAATAAGTCTTAGCCTAAAGTTGACATGGCCCAAACTCATGGCCCATGTCAACTTTAGTGCCCAAGTATAATAAGTCTTAGCCTAAAGTTGACATGGCCCGAACTCATGGCCCATGTCAACTTTAGTGCCCAAGTATAATAAGTCTTAGCCTAAAGTTGACATGGCCCGAACTCATGGCCCATGTCAACTTTAGTGCCCAAGTATAATAAGTCTTAGCCTAAAGTTGACATGGCCCGAACTCATGGCCCATGTCAACTTTAGTGCCCAAGTATAATAAGTCTTAGCCTAAAGTTGACATGGCCCTAAACTCATGGCCCATGTCAACTTTAGTGCCCAAGTATAATAAGTCTTAGCCTAAAGTTGACATGGCCCGAACTCATGGCCCATGTCAACTTTAGTGCCCAAGGATAATAAAAGTCTTAGCCTAAAGTTGACATGGCCCGAACTCATCGCCCATGTCAACTTTAGTGCCCAAGTATAATAAGTCATGCAGCCTAAAGTTGACAGGGGGGGGGGGAGTGGGGGTGACATGGCCCGAACTCCTGGCCCATGTCATCTTTAGTGCCAAAGTATTATATGTCTTAGGCTATACTTGACTTTGACAGAACTCATGGCCCATGTCAACTTTAGTGCCCAAGTATAATAAGTCTTAGCCTAAAGTTGACATGGCCCGAACTCATGGCCCATGTCAACTTTAGTGCCCAAGTATAATAAGTCTTAGCCTAAAGTTTGACATGGCCCGAACTCATGGCCCATGTCAACTTTAGAAGGGGTGCCCAAGGTGTGATAAGCCCAAAGAAGTCCAGCTAAGTGACCACAGTGGCCCGAACTCATGGCCCATGTCAACTTTAGTGCCCAAGTAAAAATAGCTTTAGCCTACAGTTGACATGGCCCGAACTCATGGCCCATGTCAACTTTAGTGCCCAAGTATAAATAAGTCTTAGCCTAAAGTTGACATGGCCCGAACTCATGGCCCATGTCAACTTTAGTGCCCAAGTATAATAAGTCTTAGCCTAAAGTTGACATGGCCCGAACTCATGGCCCATGTCAACTTTACTGCACAAGTAGAATAAGTATAAGCCTAAAGTTGACATGGACCAAACTCATGGCCCATGTCAACTTTAGTGCCCAAGTATAATAAGTCTTAGCGGGCTAAAGTTGACATGGCCCGAACTCATGGCCTATGTCAACTTTAGTGCCCAAGTATAATAAGTCTTAGCCTAAAGTTGACATGGCCCGAACTCATGGCCCATGTCAACTTTAGTGCCCAAGTATAATAAGTCTTAGCCTAAACTTGACATGGCCCCGAACTCATGGCCCATGTCAACTTTAGTGCCCAAGTATAATAAGTCTTAGCCTAAAGTTGACATGGCCCGAACTCATGGCCCATGTCAACTTTAGTGCCCAAGTATAATAAGTCTTAGCCTAAAGTTGACATGGCCCCAAACTCACGGCCCATGTCAACTTTAGTGCCCAAGTATAATAAGTCTTAGCCTAAAGTTGACATGGCCCGAACTCATGGCCCATGTCAACTTTAGTGCCCAAGTATAATAAGTCTTAGCCTAAAGTTGACATGGCCCGAACTCATGGCCCATGTCAACTTTAGTGCCCAAGTATAATAAGTCTTAGCCTAAAGTTGACATGGCCCGAACTCATGGCCCATGTCAACTTTAGTGCCCAAGTATAATAAGTCTTAGCCTAAAGTTGACATGGCCCGAACTCATGGCCCATGTCAACTTTAGTGCCCAAGTATAATAAGTCTTAGCCTAAACTTGACATGGCCAGATCTCATGGCCCATGTCAACTTTAGTGCCCAAGTATAATAAGTCTTAGCCTAAAGTTGACATGGCCCGAACTCATGGCCCATGTCAACTTTAGTGCCCAAGTATAATAAGTCTTAGCCTAAAGTTGACATGGCCCGAACTCATGGCCCATGTCAACTTTAGTGCCCAAGTATAATAAGTCTTAGCCTAAAGTTGACATGGCCCGAACTCATGGCCCATGTCAACTTTAGTGCCCAAGTATAAAAGTAAGGTCTTAGCATAAAGTTGACATGGCCCGAACTCATGGCCCATGTCAACTTTAGTGCCCAAGTATAATAAGTCTTAGCCTAAAGTTGACATGGCCCGAACTCATGGCCCATGTCAACTTTAGTGCCCAAGTATAATAAGTCTTAGCCTAAAGTTGACATGGCCCGAACTCATGGCCCATGTCAACTTTAGTGCCCAAGTATAAAAAGTCTTAGACTAACGTTGACACTGACCGACCCCATGGCCCCTGACACCTTTAGTGCCCAAGTATAATAAGTCTTAGCCTAAAGTTGACATGGCCCGAACTCATGGCCCATGTCAACTTTAGTGCCCAAGTATAATAAGTCTTAGCCTAAAGTTGACATGGCCCAAACTCATGGCCCATGTCAACTTTAGTGCCCAAGTATAATAAGTCTTAGCCTAAAGTTGACATGGCCCCAACTCATGGCCCATGTCAACTTTAGTGCCCAAGTATAATAAGTCTTAGCCTAAAGTTGACATGTGTTGTAATCGATCTCCATGGCCCAGTGTCAACTTTAGTGCCCAAGTATAATAAGTCTTAGCCTTAAAGCCCGAAACGGCCCCCAGCAACCCAGGCGAGCAAGGAGCCCAGCGAAAGTTGACATGGCCCAAGAAGGACTCATGGCCCATGTCAACTTTAGTGCCCATGTATAATAAGTCTTAGCCTAAAGTTGACATGGCCCGAACTCATGGCGGCCGTATATAGTCTTAGCTAAGTTGAATGGCCACCGCCGAACCTCCCATGTCAACTTTAGTGCCCAAGTATAATAAGTCTTAGCCTAAAGTTGACATGGCCCGAACTCATGGCCCATGTCAACTTTAGTGCCCAAGTATAATAAGTCTTAGCCTAAAGTTGACATGGCCCGAACTCATGGCCCATGTCAACTTTAGTGCCCAAGTATAATAAGTCTTAGCCTAAACTTGACATGGCCAGATCTCATGGCCCATGTCAACTTTAGTGCCCAAGTATAATAAGTCTTAGCCTAAAGTTGACATGGCCCGAAGTCATGATATTTTGTCTGTTGCTGTTTCAGGCTTCAGTTGACGAAATCAAATACATGTCGATCATGGGAGGAATTACAAATATCAATACTGATTACGTCAATGTCGCTCAGGTAGTTTGACTTTTATACTAGTTATATATTAATTTGGAAATATATATCGGTCGCGAAATATTGTGTTTTCGAATCTAACATTTCAAGCTCAACGTTCTCAACTCAAGTTTCTCATAAAACGCCGCATAGTAACTAATTTTTCTTCATTAAACAGGTTTGGAACCCTCATTCTAACTCCAGAACACTTTCACTGTTGTTCCTAACATTAGGTTTTCCATATGGTACTTTTATAGAACCTGTCGAGCGAGCAGATGGTTTTGGCGAGAGTGAAAAAATTTTTGAAATTTTTAGTATCTCATAATTTTCAGCAATGTAGTCACGATTTTTGCCAGTTTCCTCCAAATTTGGAATAATTTTAGCAACCTGACGAGTCGTAACTGCTGAGTTTAAAAGCAACAAAGATTTGAGTCTGATCTATTATACTTAATTAAATAGTGTGTAACTATTAGTTGTTCTGAATAGGCCTATTACTATGTTAGCATAATTTTCAAATCAAATGCCTACCTAATATGTAGCTCGCTAGACTAGCCAGCTCTGGCTGTAAATCGCTGAAAGGACATTCAGTTCGTGCACAATTAATCAATTCCAAGTTGATTTCGTATTGTACCAACCAGCTATGGGTTCCGCACCAGAATGTTTAGTCTGCTGGTAGCGGTCTGTCTTATCTGTATTACGGCACCACACAGGATCACTGCAGGTCTATGCTCAATCAGCTGGGCTCTCGAACTCAATGAGTTTCATAAGTCACCTCCGTGTTATGATAACGCCCACGCACGTAGGGTAATTATCTATGCATTGGAAACGTTCCCATTCACTGAGACCCTCTCTCGGCTACATTCAAAATCTTTGTTGCTCAGGTTTGCTCCGGATCTGCTTGCTGCCATAGTGGAATTCGGAGACAATATATTTTTCAGCTACAGGTACCCCATTACGCCTTTTACATCTTGAATGAATTTGCATTCTCGTACTCATAAACAGCTGCGGCGAAGTA
>JASANE010005104.1:0-19876 GCA_030248225.1 Trileptium ribeirensis | reverse complement strand
GGGCGATATTGAGTGTATTATAAAGCTTATTTTATAATGCTACCCTTGAGCCTGGAATTAGAGTTTAAAGAGGTATTAAAATGGGCTCATGGGACCCAAAATACATGAAAAAAATAGTCATACCTATCTCTATAGTGGCTGCAGATATACGGGCGATATTGAGTGTATTATAAAGCTTATTTCATAATGCTACCCTTGAGCCTGGAATTAGAGTTCAAAGAGGTATTAAAAAGGGCTCATGGGACCCAAAATACATGAAAATGGTCATACCTATCTCTACAGTGGCTGCAGATATACGGGCGATATTGAGTGTATTATAAAGCTTATTTCATAATGCTACCCTTGAGCCTGGAATTAGAGATCAAGAGGTATTAAAAGGGATCATGGGACCCAAAATACATGAAAATGGTCATACCTATGAGATGGCTGCAGATATACGGGCGATATTGAGTGTATTATAAAGCTTATTTCATAATGCTACCCTTGAGCCTGGAATTAGAGTTCAAAGAGGTATTAAAAAGGGGTCATGGGACCCAAAATACATGATAATGGTTATACCTATCTCTACAGTGGCTGCAGATATACGGGCGATATTGAGTGTATTATAAAGCTTATTTCATAATGCTACCCTTGAGCCTGGAATTAGAGTTCAAAGAGGTATTAAAAATGGCTCATGGGACCCAAAATACATGAAAATGGTCATACCCACCGATAACAGTGGCTGCAGATATACGGGCGATATTGAGTGTATTATAAGCTTATTTACATAATGCTACCCTTGAGCCTGGAATTAGAGTTCAAAAGAGGATTAAAAAGGATCATGGGACCCAAAATACATGAAAATGGTCATACCTATCTCGACAGCGGCTGCAGATATACGGGCGATATTGAGTGTATTATAAAGCTTATTTCATAATGCTACCCTCTAGCCTGGAATTAGAGTTCAAAGAGGTATTAAAAGGGCTCATGGGACCCAAAATACATAAAATAGTCATACCTATCTCTACAGTGGCTGCAGATATAAGGGCGCAGATCTAGCTACTATAAAGCTTATTTCATAATGCTACCCTTGAGCCTGAAATTAGAGTTCAAAGAGGTATTAAAAAGGGCTCATGCGGCCCAAAATACATGAAAATGGTCACACCTATCTCTTATACAGTGGCTGCAGATATATGGGCGATATTGAGTCTATTATAAAGCTTATTTCATAATGCTACCCTTGAGCCTGGAATTAGAGTTCAAAGAGGTATTAAAAAGGGCTCATGGGACCCAAAATACATGAAAATGTTCATAACTATCTATACAGTGGCTGAAGATATACGTGCGATATTGAGTGTATTATAAAGCTTATTTCATAATGCTACCCTTGAGCCTGGAATTAGAGTTCAAAGAGGTATTAAAAAGGGCTCATGCGACCCAAAATACATGAAAATGGTCATACCTATCTTGACAGTGGCTGCAGAATATACGGGCGATATTGAGTGTATTATAAAGCTTATTTCATAATGCTACCCTTGAGCCTGGAATTAGAGTTCAAAGAGGTATTAAAAAGGGGCTCATGGGACCCAAAATACATGAAAATGGTCATACCTATCTCTACAGTGGCTGCAGATATACGGGCGATATTGAGTGTATTATAAAGCTTATTTCATAATGCTACCCTTGAGCCTGGAATTAGAGTTCAAAGAGGTAATAAAAAGGGCTCATTGGACCCAAAATTCATGACAATGGTCATACCTATCTCAACAGTGGCTGCAGATATTCGGGCGATATTAAGTGTATTATAAAGCTTATTTCATAATGCTACTCTTGAGCCTGGAATTAGAGTTCAAAGAGGGATTAAGAAGGGCTCACTGGACCCAAAATACATGAAATGGTCATACCTAGCTCTACAGTGGCTGCAGATATACGGTCGATATTGAGTGTATTATAAAGCTTATTTCATAATGCTACCCTTGAGCCTGGAATTAGAGTTCAAAGAGGTATTAAAAATGGCTCATGGGACCCAAAATACATGAAAATGGTCATAACTATCTCTACAGTGGCTGCAGATATACGGGCGATATTGAGTGTATTATAAAGCTTATTTCATAATGCTACCCTTGAGCCTGGAATTAGAGTTCAAAGAGGGGTATTAAAAAGGGCTCATGGGACCCAAAATACATGAAGATGGTCATACCTATCTCTACAGGTGGCTTGGCTGCAGATATACGTGCGATATTGAGTGTATTATAAAGCTTATTTCATAATGCTAACCTTGAGCCTGGAATTAGAGTTCAAAGAGGTATTAAAAGGGATCATGGGACCCAAAATACATGAAAATGGTCATACCTATCTCTACAGTGGCTGCAGATATACGGTCGATATTGAGTGTATTATAAAGCTTATTTCATAATGCTACCCTTGAGCCTGGAATTAGAGTTCAAAGAGGTATTAAAAAGGGCTCATGGGACCCAAAATACATGAAAATGGTCATACCTATCTCTACAGTGGCTGCAGATATACGGGCGATATTGAGTGTACTATAAAGCTTTAATCATAATGCTACCCTTGAGCCTGGAATTAGAGTTCAAAGAGGTATTAAAAATGGCTCATGGGACCCAAAATACATGAAAATGGTCATACCTATCTCTACAGTGGCTGCAGATATACGGGCGATATTGAGTGTATTATAAAGCTTATTTCATAATGCTACCCTTGAGCCTGGAATTAGAGTTCAAAGAGGTATTAAAAAGGGCTCATGGGACCCAAAATACATGAAAATGGTCATACCTATCTCTACAGTGGCTGCAGATATACGGGCGATATTGAGTGTATTATAAAGCTTATTTCATAATGCTACCCTTGAGCCTGGAATTAGAGTTCAAAGAGGTATTAAAAGGGCTCATGGGACCCAAAATACATGAAAATGGTCATACCTATCTCTACAGTGGCTGCAGATATACGGGCGATATTGAGTGTATTATAAAGCTTATTTCATAATGCTACCCTTGAGCCTGGAATTAGAGTTCAAAGAGGTATTAAAAAGGGCTCATGGGACCCAAAATACATGAAAATGGTCATACCTATCTCTACAGTGGCTGCAGATATACGGGCGATATTGAGTGTATTATAAAGCTTATTTCATAATGCTACCCTTGAGCCTGGAATTAGAGTTCAAAGAGGTATTAAAAAGGGCTCATGGGACCCAAAATACATGAAAATGGTCATACCTATCTCTACAGTGGCTGCAGATATACGGGCGATATTGAGTGTATTATAAAGCTTATTTCATAATGCTACCCTTGAGCCTGGAATTAGAGTTCAAAGAGGTATTAAAAATGGCTCATGGGACCCAAAATACATGAAAATGGTCATACCTATCTCTACAGTGGCTGCAGATATACGGGCGATATTGAGTGTATTATAAAGCTTATTTCATAATGCTACCCTTGAGCCTGGAATTAGAGTTCAAAGAGGTATTAAAAAGGGCTCATGGGACCCAAAATACATGAAAATGGTCATACCTATCTCTACAGTGGCTGCAGATATACGGGCGATATTGAGTGTATTATAAAGCTTATTTCATAATGCTACCCTTGAGCCTGGAATTAGAGTTCAAAGAGGTATTAAAAAGGGCTCATGGGACCCAAAATACATGAAAATGGTCATACCTATCTCTACAGTGGCTGCAGATATACGGGCGATATTGAGTGTATTATAAAGCTTATTTCATAATGCTACCCTTGAGCCTGGAATTAGAGTTCAAAGAGGTATTAAAAAGGGCTCATGGGACCCAAAATACATGCGCGTGTGTTTTGGGTGGGGGAAAATGGTCATACCTATCTCTACAGTGGCTGCAGATATACGGGCGATATTGAGTGTATTATAAAGCTTATTTCATAATGCTACCCTTGAGCCTGGAATTAGAGTTCAAAGAGGTATTAAAAAGGGCTCATGGGACCCAAAATACATGAAAATGGTCATACCTATCTCTACAGTGGCTGCAGATATACGGGCGATATTGAGTGTATTATAAAGCTTATTTCATAATGCTACCCTTGAGCCTGGAATTAGAGTTCAAAGAGGTATTAAAAGGGATCATGGGACCCAAAATACATGAAAATGGTCATACCTATCTCTACAGCGGCTGCAGATATACGGGCGATATTGAGTGTATTATAAAGCTTATTTCATAATGCTACCCTTGAGCCTGGAATTAGAGTTCAAAGAGGTATTAAAAAGGGCTCATGGGACCCAAAATACATGAAAATGGTCATACCTATCTCTACAGTGGCTGCAGATATACGGGCGATATTGAGTGTATTATAAAGCTTATTTCATAATGCTACCCTTGAGCCTGGAATTAGAGTTCAAAGAGGTATTAAAAAGGGCTCATGGGACCCAAAATACATGAAAATGGTCATACCTATCTCTACAGTGGCTGCAGATATACGGGCGATATTGAGTGTATTATAAAGCTTATTTTCTCTTGCTGGTGTGTGCTTGCTTTGTTGTTTTGTGATATTGGTGTATTATAACTTATTTCATAATGCTACCCTTGAGCCTGAAATTAGAGTTCAAAGAGGTATTAAAAAGGGCTCATGGGACCCAAAATACATGAAAATGGTCATACCTATCTCTACAGTGGCTGCAGATATACGGGCGATATTGAGTGTATTATAAAGCTTATTTCATAATGCTACCCTTGAGCCTGGAATTAGAGTTCAAAGAGGTATTAAAAAGGGCTCATGGGACCCAAAATACATGAAAATGGTCATACCTATCTCTACAGTGGCTGCAGATATACGGGCGATATTGAGTGTATTATAAAGCTTATTTCATAATGCTACCCTTGAGCCTGGAATTAGAGTTCAAAGAGGTATTAAAAGGGCTCATGGGACCCAAAATACATGAAAATGGTCATACCTATCTCTACAGTGGCTGCAGATATACGGGCGATATTGAGTGTATTATAAAGCTTATTTCATAATGCTACCCTTGAGCCTGGAAAGAGCAGAGGTCAAGGAAAAAGGGCTCACGGACCAAAAATAAAGGAACAATGGTCTACCACCACAGTGGCTGCAGAGAAAGGCGATATTAGTGTATTATAAAGCTTATTTCATAATGCTACCCTTGAGCCTGGAATTAGAGTTCAAAGAGGTATTAAAAGGAAAATCAGACAAGACCAAAATACATGAAAATGGTCAAAACTACTCGATCACAGCGGCTGCAGATATACGGGCGAGATTGAGTGTATTATAAAACTTATTTCATAATGCGAACCCCTTGAGCCTGGAATTAGATTTCAAAGATGTATTAAAAAGGTCTCATGGGACTCTAAATACATGAATATTGTCATACCTATCTCTTCAGTGTCTGCAGATTTTCGTGCGATATTTATTGTATTATAAAGCTTATTTCATAATGCTACCCTTGAGCCTGGAATTAGAGTTCAAAGAGGGTATTAAAAGGGGTCATGGGACCCAAAATACATGAAAATGGTCATACCTATCTCGACAGTGGCTGCAGATATACGGGCGATATTGAGTGTATTATAAAGCTTATTTCATAATGCTACCCTTGAGCCTGGAATTAAAGATGTGAGGTTTGAGTATGGAAATACTATTTCTTATCAAATATACAACTGGGAATTGAGTATTTTGTCCAGAAGTCTTTTGGCTGCTGTGGTTTGTTTACAGCGTTCAAAAAGTATGCCACAAGTATTGGTTAGAAGGTTTTAAAATTTTCAGAATTTCACTGACAAAACAGGTTTTGGTATATATTGCAACAAAAGATTGATGTATCGGGCCACCAAATGGTTTGAAATTGGACACCATTTGATCGATATCTCAAGCAGACTCGGCGAAAACAACATTTAGGTTTGAGCTGACCGATTAGTTTGGTCTTTAGCAATTGCTAGAACACAGTTTTCAAAATATTTAGATGTGGTGTTGAAAAGTAAATCACAAGTCATATTTGGTTGGCGCTTGTTTGGCTGATCTAGAGATGTCTAATTTCTGATTGTATGAGTGACAAACTCAACTAATGCTTCATCCACACATAAAAGTTTTTGCTCAAAATTTAATCTCAAATTTAAATCACAGTTTGATTGTAATTTAACAATGGAAAAATATGGCATCTTGTTTCAAAAATGGTCCTAGCGTTTTGATATAGTTTTACAGCAAAACCCCATAATATTGATCTAAATATTATAGATTTTATTGCTGAATATGTTTTGAAATCATCAAATGTTAAAAATTCCAATTAAATCTAGGTGTGGTGATGAAATTTGATATTTACAATCGTGATTTTAAATTCTGTAGTTGCTGCATCGCTGTTGCTGAAATTAAAATGAAGGTGACAACGGCAGAGAACCCATCTGCGTAAATATGGTTCCTACCTTATGAAATCCGATTGTTTGTTTTTTTATTTTAGGTAATCATTCAAAAACAATGTCAGGCGCCTCGTGTCAGCGCTGGGATAAGCAAACGCCCCATGCCCACGATTACCCATCGGAACCAAATAACTATTGTCGGAATTTCGGGAGGAGCCCAGTTGGACCTTTGTGTGTAAGCACCAAGCCGAATATCGCCGAAGAGCCCTGTTTCGATACATGCATTGAGCATTCCGAAGTTGAAGTCCCATATTGCTTTGATGCCGCAAAAGGTAGGATCTTCTCTATCGGCTCTTCTCAGTGCGGAGTATACAGTTGCTAAAATTAAATCTTTACAGCGGTATAATGTGAAGTTTATATAATGTAAAGCTGCGCAATGTCACAAGTTCGTTGTAGCACGACCAGTCGTGTCACCAAATATTTGTACGCACAATTACACAGTTTACCAGTTGAAACTCCTACTATCGCACTCGTTTGAATTCGTCAAAGCCGTACATATGAAGTTCTGAACTTGTAAACACTTTATAAACACAGCTGCACGGATTAGTTAACATTCGCTCGACTTTAAAACACTGCTTCGATCCCCAAACGCGTTTCCGTTGCTGATGCTGTGAACCTAAGCGCTAACCGCACAATCCCGGAGAACATCTTTTAACCAGTTTACCCGGTGACAGTGAGCGGAAGAGTTGGACCAGAAATAGTCTTCTCCACATCAGGATGGAAAGCTCTCAGCTAGTCCTATCCTAACTATTTTAATCTTACAAGTGTGCTTTTAAGGTGTCAACTTTCGTGGCTTCCACTCCAAAACCCTTTTGGGGAACACGTGTTCGCGATGGGACGCTGTTTGGCGTTCGGGAAGGTTATTTCGGAGCGATTTTCCAAAACTGAGCAACCTTGGTCTTCGTAGCCATGCCGAGTTGTGGATGATCTCAAACTTTTGTCGCAATCCCGATGCCAACGTGAACGGACCGTGGTGTTATGTTGACGAAGACATCGGTGGTAGAAGTGGGATTCGTAAGGAAACTTGTTTTCGATCTTGCGTGAGTGGTCTTGGTGAGCAAGCAGAAACAGAAGAGCGAGGTTAGTGAATAAAAGGTTACATCCATACATGCTCAAGTTCCGAAGTCCCAGGAGGGGTGGTCGTGTCCTCAGCTCCCCGGAAATTCGGGCGGTAGGCGAATGAGGGAGGTACACGTCGCCTTCGGCGCCGCGGAAAGCACCTGTACGTTCGCGTTTATTGCGGCTTTGGATGGGGTTCGGGTGTAATGCCAGGGAGAGACCTGCTGGGGAATTCGGACTTCAGGGGGTAACCCCCTGTGACATATACGTTTACATCATTGCTATACAAATTATGTACATTAAGTAAACAAATATGGACCGGACAAAAAATCTAATGTAGCGGGTCTGTCAACGTTACCTGTTTGATCTATAGTAGTTCAATGGGATCGTGCAAAAATTCTCGTTGACAACGCACGTCTTGCACATTTGACGGTTTATGCGAATGATGTGATTTCTGCCGACGTGGTTGTGATCAACACACTACAATGCTAGTTCATAAAATAGACATCCAATAGTACAGATGTGTTCCTGTTCTGCATAGCATAAGGCCGCACATACATATAACCGAGGATCGTGATTTGCGTGCTCTGATCAGTTTTAGGTTCGTTAACTAATCCATCATTCACATTTAATTTCCATCAACTCCACACTATTTGGGAGCTGGCACGCCAAATGCATTAGATTCTGGCAAGATAGCGGTTCGCTGCTTGTTAACATTGGTGCAAGTGATATGCCGCCACCTACAAACTATGCGAGACTAAACTTAACCTGCGCACACTGACGGTCCTGTTTTGTTAAACCCGATGTCGAATCCATGTCCATTGTTATGGAACAAGTACGAAAGGGGATTTGATTCACTGCTAGTCCACAAATAGTAATTTGTAATCAGTCAATGTCAGCGCTACGAATACTATTAGGTCTGAATTAGGATTCGTCTGGGTTTGTAAACATTCTATCTAAATATGACGCTATAAACGGGTGTTTCATGTAGTTTGTTCGCGAGGGCAACTCTTTTTAATCCAAAAGCGACCAAATTTTCAAACAATTTAGATTTTCGATAAACAAAAAATAGCTGTTCTTACTGGATATAGTTCTCTAAGGCATTTTTGTCAAAATAACAACAAAATAGCATGGTTGGGTTTCAACCCTTGTGTTGGGATATTAAATTGATGCCTATTTCCAAGATTAGCTGTCGAGTGTCAATACTGCGTCAAAGAACATTGATGTTGCAGACAAGGATCCTTTGAAATGAATAAGGCCATACTTTGTTATATTTAGATCGTGCGTTCCAAGAAATGCTTCAAGCACAAAGTCGAAATCAAACCAAGCTGATCGCTGAGACCTACGCCATTTTGTCGTGGCCCGTCATCGTCTTGGTCATATTTCTTTCTTGTTGCTGTTGTTGGGTAGGCGACGTCATTGTCCCAACCCGTGGAGCCGGACCCGTACGCCCCCTGGCCCCTCGACAAGGCAACACACCTCCCTCCCAAAAACATCAGACCCATAGAACCGCACTTACCTAGCAATAACTAAATTATCCAGCACTTTTAGGCTAGGTATTCCAAATATTTGGTCCCGTATTCACTGCAAAATGTTTTCAGTTAACAAAAATTATGCGGAAGTGAACATTTTAATTAAGGAATTTTCATGAAGATTTTCTTTTGGAAATAGAAAAGGAAAATTCATTGCCATCCCAATATGAGTCATTGCCATTATATTGTTTTGCTTATATCAATAATGCTTAGGTAAGAATTCAACTTATGTCTACGGATGGATGTCGCATGAAATGTCTAGGTACCGACTTCAGCGTTAGCGTTCGTCGATGTCCTAAGGTCTGCAATAAGCTCGGAAGGATAATTGTGCGAGAACAAGGTTGGAAGAATTAAGTCTTATTGTCATCGCATAGGCATAGAATGTCTAGGTATCGGTTTCAGCGTTCGTCGATGTCTTAAGGTCTGCAATAAGCTCGGAAGGATAATTGTGCGAGAACAAGGTTGGAAGAATTAAGTCTTATTGTCATCGCATAGGCATAGAATGTCTAGGTATCGGTTTCAGCGTTCGTCGATGTCTTAAGGTCTGCAATAAGCTCGGAAGGATAATTGTGCGAGAACAAGGTTGGAAGAATTAAGTCTTATTGTCATCGCATAGGCATAGAATGTCTAGGTATCGGTTTCAGCGTTCGTCGATGTCTTAAGGTCTGCAATAAGCTCGGAAGGATAATTGTGCGAGAACAAGGTTGGAAGAATTAAGTCTTATTGTCATCGCATAGGCATAGAATGTCTAGGTATCGGTTTCAGCGTTCGTCGATGTCTTAAGGTCTGCAATAAGCTCGGAAGGATAATTGTGCGAGAACAAGGTTGGAAGAATTAAGTCTTATTGTCATCGCATAGGCATAGAATGTCTAGGTATCGGTTTCAGCGTTCGTCGATGTCTTAAGGTCTGCAATAAGCTCGGAAGGATAATTGTGCGAGAACAAGGTTGGAAGAATTAAGTCTTATTGTCATCGCATAGGCATAGAATGTCTAGGTATCGGTTTCAGCGTTCGTCGATGTCTTAAGGTCTGCAATAAGCTCGGAAGGATAATTGTGCGAGAACAAGGTTGGAAGAATTAAGTCTTATTGTGATCGCATAGGCATAGAATGTCTAGGTATCGGTTTCAGCGTTCGTCGATGTCTTAAGGTCTGCAATAAGCTCGGAAGGATAATTGTGCGAGAACAAGGTTGGAAGAATTAAGTCTTATTGTCATCGCATAGGCATAGAATGTCTAGGTATCGGTTTCAGCGTTCGTCGATGTCTTAAGGTCTGCAATAAGCTCGGAAGGATAATTGTGCGAGAACAAGGTTGGAAGAATTAAGTCTTATTGTCATCGCATAGGCATAGAATGTCTAGGTATCGGTTTCAGCGTTCGTCGATGTCTTAAGGTCTGCAATAAGCTCGGAAGGATAATTGTGCGAGAACAAGGTTGGAAGAATTAAGTCTTATTGTCATCGCATAGGCATAGAATGTCTAGGTATCGGTTTCAGCGTTCGTCGATGTCTTAAGGGCTGCTATAAGCTCTGGAGGATAATTGTGCGAGAATAAGGTTAGAAGAATTAAGTCTTATTGTCATCGCATAGGCATAGAATGTCTAGGTATCGGTTTCAGCGTTCGTCGATGTCTTAAGGGCTGCTATAAGCTCTGGAGGATAATTGTGCGAGAATAAGGTTAGAAGAATTAAGTCTTATTAAAATGTCAACCATGGATGTCCTGAAAGAATTGAATGCTTACAGTCGCAGAGATACGCATGAAGATTTTAGGCGGATAAAACTTTTGTTTATACCTAAAAATTTTTACAATTCTTGAAATAACTCCAAACGACAAGAATGCTTCTAGGATATTTGTTAAGTGGAATTGATGAGAAATTTGAAATTGTTTAGCAAAGTCAAGATAAAATAATAAGCTGATAGCTTACTGAGCGAGCCTAAGCGAGATTAGTGCGGATGTTTCAGGCAATTACAGATATTGCCTGTATGCGTTTTCACTTTGTATAAAATATATCAACCACAGTACACTATATACGGCTAGGTTTTAAGACTTTAGAGCTAATTAAATTTTAGCCTAACTAAATTCCATATTTTTATAAATATTAAAAACAAACTCATCACTATCATGCTACTACTCCATAGCGATAATTGTTTTATCCCATCATGAACCCGAATATCTTAGAGCATCCGAACAGAGACTAATCAGTTGATTTGTCGGCACCACATTTGAATACCCATTTGTGTTTCAGTCGTGTTGTATCTATTGTCTAGAGCATCCTCAATCTAACAGAGACTAATCCGTTGATTTGTCGGCACCACATTTGAATACCCATTTGTGTTTCAGTCGTGTTGTATCTATTGTCTAGAGCATCCTCAATCTAACAGAGACTAATCAGTTGATTTGTCGGCACCACATTTGAATACCCATTTGTGTTTCAGTCGTGTTGTATCTATTGTCTAGAGCATCCTCAATCTAACAGAGACTAATCAGTTGATTTGTCGGCACCACATTTGAATACCCATTTGTGTTTCAGTCGTGTTGTATCTATTGTCTAGAGCATCCTCAATCTAACAGAGACTAATCAGTTGATTTGTCGGCACCACATTTGAATACCCATTTGTGTTTCAGTCGTGTTGTATCTATTGTCTAGAGCATCCTCAATCTAACAGAGACTAATCAGTTGATTTGTCGGCACCACATTTGAATACCCATTTGTGTTTCAGTCGTGTTGTATCTATTGTCTAGAGCATCCTCAATCTAACAGAGACTAATCAGTTGATTTGTCGGCACCACATTTGAATACCCATTTGTGTTTCAGTCGTGTTGTATCTATTGTCTAGAGCATCCTCAATCTAACAGAGACTAATCAGTTGATTTGTCGGCACCACATTTGAATACCCATTTGTGTTTCAGTCGTGTTGTATCTATTGTCTAGAGCATCCTCAATCTAACAGAGACTAATCAGTTGATTTGTCGGCACCACATTTGAATACCCATTTGTGTTTCAGTCGTGTTGTATCTATTGTCTAGAGCATCCTCAATCTAACAGAGACTAATCAGTTGATTTGTCGGCACCACATTTGAATACCCATTTGTGTTTCAGTCGTGTTGTATCTATTGTCTAGAGCATCCTCAATCTAACAGAGACTAATCAGTTGATTTGTCGGCACCACATTTGAATACCCATTTGTGTTTCAGTCGTGTTGTATCTATTGTCTAGAGCATCCTCAATCTAACAGAGACTAATCAGTTGATTTGTCGGCACCACATTTGAATACCCATTTGTGTTTCAGTCGTGTTGTATCTATTGTCTAGAGCATCCTCAATCTAACAGAGACTAATCAGTTGATTTGTCGGCACCACATTTGAATACCCATTTGTGTTTCAGTCGTGTTGTATCTATTGTCTAGAGCATCCTCAATCTAACAGAGACTAATCAGTTGATTTGTCGGCACCACATTTGAATACCCATTTGTGTTTCAGTCGTGTTGTATCTATTGTCTAGAGCATCCTCAATCTAACAGAGACTAATCAGTTGATTTGTCGGCACCACATTTGAATACCCATTTGTGTTTCAGTCGTGTTGTATCTATTGTCTAGAGCATCCTCAATCTAACAGAGACTAATCAGTTGATTTGTCGGCACCACATTTGAATACCCATTTGTGTTTCAGTCGTGTTGTATCTATTGTCTAGAGCATCCTCAATCTAACAGAGACTAATCAGTTGATTTGTCGGCACCACATTTGAATACCCATTTGTGTTTCAGTCGTGTTGTATCTATTGTCTAGAGCATCCTCAATCTAACAGAGACTAATCAGTTGATTTGTCGGCACCACATTTGAATACCCATTTGTGTTTCAGTCGTGTTGTATCTATTGTCTAGAGCATCCGCAATCTAACAGAGACTAATCAGTTGATTTGTCGGCACCACATTTGAATACCCATCTGTGTTTTAGTCGTGTTGTATCTATTGCCGCCGCGCTCTGGTCTCCTGTTACACCTACTGCGTATCGCGACGTGAGCGGAATTTGCTGGACAAAACTGTCAAGTTTATAAAGGCCAACCCACCGGGAGTAGGTTATACTTTATTTCTTTAATTGATTTAATAATAGTTTTAGAATTTGCTATTTGACAGTTAAATGTCGATATTTTCAATAAGTTTGTCACCATCTAGGATCTGCTTATGAAAAAACGTACAGAAATGGCAGAAAGTTTCCAAAGATTATGAGCCAACACTTGCTCACATCAAAACGCAGTCCATAAACGTCTGTTTGGGTCAATATGGGACTTTGGCATTTAAGTCAAGGAAGATACCCCAGTTGACGATATGTTGAAAAAGATGAAAATCATGTTACAATTGAACATTTAAGCATAAATTCAGATATATCAGAATTTTAGGCCAATTTAGTTCTAATTGTTCATAGTCACAATATTCTCAGTTAATATTTGCATTAAAGTTCAATAAACTGTAGCCAATGTCGTCTGGAAAGTGTTTTTATCGGTAAAAAAGACTACCTTATTTTTGTGTCCCAAAAAACCATTTAACTCGGAAAATGCAAACAAATCTTGACCTAAGACTGGCTTCCTTACCTGAATTGTATACGGCTTAATTTCTTCAGTGTGTTCCCAAGAATAAAATAAGTTTTAGTAATTCAGACTAAAGAACCGAAGTCGCAACGTATTCTGGAATGAACTCCAAAATATATTTTTAAACCTTTTTAAAATTTAATTTCCGTGTTTTGTTTAAGTTTTACTCAAAATATTAGGGGGTATTGAAACATAATTGTTACATTTCTTTCCTTAATTATTGGCCTCAACAGTAGAAGAATATATTCGTGTGATTCCATGTTCCCAGGATTTTATTCATCTGAGAATAGTGATCACAATTTAATCGCGGTACCTTTATGGCGTTTTTGCATGGTCTCATTTTATTTGTTCTAGCTATTTGTAAGCAAAGTTCGAGCTGACCGCCACGACTATTACGAAGCAACCGACGAAGAATTAGAAGCATTCGAGGTAAGAATAGGAACTTGTCCCCGAATACCGGGATGACACTATATAATTTTAGAACAGTGGAACAAGCAAATGCATGCGTTTTCTCTAAGTTTTAGACGTAAGAGAAGTTGAAAAATTTCTATTATAGACAGGAATTAAATTGCACTTTAAAGTTTTCGAACTGATTATAATCAAGATACATTACCCAAGCGTTGCAGTGGTACAACGTTGTCTCGTATGAGGTCTGTCATGGGAATGTTTCGTTGATATGTTTTGATTTCAAATTTGAGCAAATGACTGGGAACTAATTTTGATATAATTGTCTCATAAATATTATTTTGAAAATCAAATTTGAAACTGTATAGAAGTTTTTAAAATTGACAAGAAATTATATATTGTTGATTTACACGAAGGTCTTGTGTGTTTACAAATTTAATATGGCCAAAATCAAAAATTGTTTTGATTCAGGGAGTTAAATCTGATCGGCGTTCAGATTTCCCGATTCAGATACAGGTTATTTAAATCGGCTATCTTAGAGACAATCTGTTAAAATCGCCAACTTGCAACTGAGTTAGGGCGAAGCTATTAATTTGGTGCAAAAATTGTGCTTTAAATCGAGTTTACGCCCAGCCGGAGAACATGGTTGTAACATTTCGCCCTTATATAAAATCGATAATTTGAATGCAACCAAATTTTATCAGTTTTATGAGAGAAACGTTATGCAACTCAGAATAAGCCAGATTTGAGAAGACATTTTGTGTTATGGACCAAGCTCATTTTTCAAGGCTGTTCCATTAACAAACCCAATAAATTAGACGAGAAATGGGGAAATGCCAATCAGATTTGACACCCCGCATTTATTTTAACCATCTTAGCTGTGGAGACACCTTGCTCTAGTTCGCGAATAGTGGTTCGATCGAAGCGCTGAGTTTTGATTGCAGATTTTAAAAGAAGAAGCCCAACGACTGCGCTCGTATATTCGTTGGCTGGGCATCATGGACCGGCAACTGGCCCGGGCTGCGATGAAGGGCGAGCTCAAAGTCGATCTTTTGATTAAAAAAGAAATTGAAGGAGCTAATTTTAGATAGCACCTGGAAACCAATCTAATTGCCGTATCTAACCCAATATGGACAGTGTTTTAACATCTAGGCTAAATTAATATATATTCCGTTTAATGATTTTGCTTTACTAATGCGGAAATAATTATTTGTTGAAGGTTATGAAAATATTCAGATTCGCTAAACAAATTATACATCTCATTCAGTACGAACAGCATTGCACGGAACCTACCTACGGGTGTTTTAGTTGCATAGTTATTCGAAACTCCGAAACCAGATCTCAAGGCGTGGTTGACAATAAAATATTAAATAATCCTATTTCAAATATTAAACCAAAGTTAGCTTGTCTTCCCAAACTGATTATTCCATGCTATGGAAACAAATACAAATATAAAAATACAGTCCCAGTAAATAGTTAGAGTTTATAATTTCTATTTCTTCTTTTGATTAATGGGCGAGTCCCAAAACAATCCTTGATCATTGTCGTGGGTCGCGGCGGTAGGAGCACCCCACGCAGGAGCCCAGCCGGCTACATCATCGGTGGGAGCGAAGGGCCCGACATCTTGTTGTGCACTTGGACCGTTGGCCTGGCCCTGGTTGGCATGCGCAGCAAGGCTCGTGATTTCTTTCGGACACGGGCAGTACTTTGCATCGCCACCGCGGACACCTTGCGGACCAACGTCTCCTATTCCACCATCAATGCCCGGAATGCCATTTTTACCACGCTCACCCTTTGCTCCAACAGGTCCAGGTGGCCCTGCTTTGTAGCCGGGTTTGCCTGGTGGACCTTGAGGACCCGATCGTCCGATGGGTCCCTGAGCACCAGCAGGACCAGGTTCCCCTTTTCCACCAGGAGCTGGTCGCCCGGGTTGTCCTGCAGCACCAGCAAGACCTTCATTGCCTTGAAGGCCTTGGAAGCCTTTAGCTCCTGGCGGGCCAGGCCAACCGTCCGAGCCGGGATTACCATCGATGCCTTTCCAGCCCTTTTGACCAGGAGGACCTGCAAAATATAAACAAAATAATGATCCAATTACTATATATTAATACGCCTAGAAAATATTCAAAACTACCGACTGCAGTGTAGTATGCAAAGTTAACAGATACATGTGACAGCGATATTTTTGAAACAAGCTGCTACACAATCTGTGTCACTTAAGATGAATAGGTTTTAGATTACGTGCATTTCTGTGGAAACGTAAAGATTTTTTAAATTTGCAATTTTGAGCAAAAATAAAGCCATTTGCATATATAAAACTGAAACCAGTATGAAATACAATGATCTAATGCGCAAGCCGCGGCTATAGATCAAAATTTTAAATGTTTGTGGCTAAGATTTCAGTAAGCGATCCAGTCAGTATTCTTTTCAGTGAAGCTCGTGAACGTCATGTGGATATTTAGCTAAGCGCTTTCCAGGAAGCATTTGTTATGTTGTCCAAGACATAATTGCTTAAAAACCTAGCTGAGACTGCAAAATTTGAACCAAGATGGACTTCCTTTAATTTCAGTAAGCGATCCAGTCAGTATTCTTTTCAGTGAAGCTCGTGAACGTCATGTGGATATTTAGCTAAGCGCTTTCCAGGAAGCATTTGTTATGTTGTCCAAGACAGTAATTGCTTAAAAACCTAGCTGATACTGCAAAATTTGAACCAAGATGGACTTCCTTTAATTTCAGTAAGCGATCCAGTCAGTATTCTTTTCAGTGAAGCTCGTGAACGTCATGTGGATATTTAGCTAAGCGCTTTCCAGGAAGCATTTGTTATCTTGTCCAAGACAGTAATTGCTTAAAAACCTAGCTGAGACTGCAAAATTTGAACCAAGATGGACTTCCTTTAATTTCAGTAAGCGATCCAGTCAGTATTCTTTTCAGTGAAGCTCGTGAACGTCATGTGGATATTTAGCTAAGCGCTTTCCAGGAAGCATTTGTTATCTTGTCCAAGACAGTAATTGCTTAAAAACCTAGCTGAGACTGCAAAATTTGAACCAAGATGGACTTCCTTTAATTTCAGTAAGCGATCCAGTCAGTATTCTTTTCAGTGAAGCTCGTGAACGTCATGTGGATATTTAGCTAAGCGCTTTCCAGGAAGCATTTGTTATCTTGTCCAAGACAGTAATTGCTTAAAAACCTAGCTGAGACTGCAAAATTTGAACCAAGATGGACTTCCTTTAATTTCAGTAAGCGATCCAGTCAGTATTCTTTTCAGTGAAGCTCGTGAACGTCATGTGGATATTTAGCTAAGCGCTTTCCAGGAAGCATTTGTTATCTTGTCCAAGACAGTAATTGCTTAAAAACCTAGCTGAGACTGCAAAATTTGAACCAAGATGGACTTCCTTTAATTTCAGTAAGCGATCCAGTCAGTATTCTTTTCAGTGAAGCTCGTGAACGTCATGTGGATATTTAGCTAAGCGCTTTCCAGGAAGCATTTGTTATGTTGTCCAAGACAGTAATTGCTTAAAAACCTAGCTGAGACTGCAAAATTTGAACCAAGATGGACTTCCTTTATGTTCACGGTTTGATTGTAAATAATTGTCCTTCTGCGTGAATGCGCCTTCGAAGTTGTAGAAAGTTTGATGTAACTCATCTAAATATTCATTTTGTTGATTGAAAGCGGCGAAAACCAGTCCAGTATACACACTGAATATCTATGAAATATCGCATTTTCAGGGCTCGAAATGCAGCCGCCATAGGGTTATTGAGAGAAGCTCAGATAATCTGACAGTTGGCTGCGATTATCGTTTGGCCTACACTGATGGCAATAATTTTGGTGAATGCCATACGGTAAACTCTCATCAAATGCCTTCATGAAAACGCATTCGAGATTAGTTGTTCCGTTTGCGCAATTGTCTACGAATAGTTCAGAGGAACAGCAATAAAATGTATTAAACTGTCAAGAATTTTTATAAGGCAATATCTTGTCTATACATGGATCGCTCATAGAAACAGTTTTCAGATTAAATGCCAGTATATAGCCTATTCAGTTGTACGGACAAAATCGCCAGAGAAAGAAGTTTGTTACATCAAATGTTACTTATTTTGGCATTTGTAATTTTGATTCCTTCAATCTACTATGTGAAACTCACCAGGCGGTCCAGGCGGTCCAGGTCTTCCGCGTGGTCCTTGGGGACATACGATGCATCCGTCGCTGTCCACTGCATCGTTGTCGCCATTTGGTCCTGAATTTATAATAGAACAACTAAGTGAAGAATGTCAAGTGTTTGAAAGATTGCCGCAATTAAAAAAACCTTTGTATGCACTTTTCGGCAGAAGAGCGATCGTATTAAAATTTCGGCGAGATATGGAATAAATTGCATTAAGAGCTTCCGACTCCCCGAGTTATATAAACAGACCTATAAAAATTGTCAAGATAAAGCTTATACCACTTGGAACAATTGCTTGCCGGAGAGACAAAGCTCCATGATGCAGATCATGAGCAATCATTATCGTAAAACAATGGTGTCTTGGGAAGATACTTAATAGTGGGGGCTAAATTCTAAGCAATGATGACTTCCCACTATTGAACCGACTATTCTTAGTCACTTAGCTCCGAGTAGTCCACAATGTGATCTTGGCTTATTTCACGGGTCACGATTTCAATTTGTAGGGAGGGGGTCACTTTCTAATACATATATTATGTTTACTTTAGATAAATTTATTTTTACAAAACTAAATAACCTGGGGGTCCGTTGGGACCGGAAGATCCTGGAATTCCATCAATCCCTTTGACGCCAGGCACACCAGGCGGGCCCGCAGGACATCGCGGATCAACGTTTGTGTTCAGGTCACCGCCGCCAACTAAAATAATATAAATAAATTATTCTGACATCATTTGAGTCAAAATATGCTTGGAATGTGCAATATTTTTAAAATTGAAAAAATATGTAGCTATAAACAATCCTGGTTCGGGGTTTCACATGTTTACTTTCATGGGTGTATGTTTTGTTGTGATTAGTTTCCATAATTACGAGATAATGTTAATAGTGAACATAATTACGTATACACAAGCCATTACACATAGCAGACAAAATCTTATAAATTCATATAATTATACCCACTTATAGACACACTTATTTTGACAAAATATACGGCCAAGTATAAGCCAAAATGTAACGCAGGCCATGCCGTTGTCGATATACTAAGCCTACATCTTAGCCTTAGTCTAAGGTTTGCTCCTCATATGAGACATACACTAAGCCTAAGTCGGAGGGCTGGCGCCTCCGAACCCCCGGCTCCGAACTGTTCTTTTTTCTAACGATATAACCTGTTTCACCCATGGCCTGGGCCAAATATAAATATTGGTTTTATATGTTTGTCTTTAAGTAAGTAACCATGATTTTTAAATTTTTCTTCGTAATAAAAATATTGTACTGATAAATTTGGGATCTTACTTGGCCAACCGTAGTCGCTCCCGTAGTCAAAAAGTCCAGAAGTGTCCGCCTAAAACAAAATTATATAAACACTAATATAGTTATCTATTTTATTTATGTAAGTATATATCAATTACAAATTATATAATTATAAATGCTATAAAATTAGTTATAAATAATTATAGAGAAGTTAGAATAGAAATATAGACTAATGTGTCTCATTATAAATAGGTGCAATAGTATATAAATAGCACATGATATGAAATTGCATACCGCGGTCACAGTTTTAAGGTACAACTTTGCGGATAATCTACTGACGTTCCATCATTTTAAGAACTGGATCCAGAACCAACAAACTTTAACCGCAGACTATCTGGAACATGATATAAAATTTCTAAAGATTAGCCAACCACATAATTCCAAATTTCTAGCGATATTGAGAAAATTATTATAAGTTTATATAAAAAGAGTATATGTAAACGAACCAGTACAATTACATA
>JASANE010005100.1:0-28338 GCA_030248225.1 Trileptium ribeirensis | reverse complement strand
CTTAGATATATATGCATTACAACGTAGAACAGTATGTTAGTCTTAGTATTCGAAGTTTATATGCTCATTTCAATTCATGGCTTCCAGTATGCTTTATCATCCATTATGCTTGTTATAGTGAGATCGAGTCCTCTTTCAAAACGAACTGGTTACGAACGCACCTGCGAAGTAACGTACAAACCACATTTACAATGTCACGCAAATTAATACGTCATCAATTCTGTGCAAAAGGTGGCTATGATGAGACCTCTTAGGAACGTGAACATTGTTGTCGGAAGCTAGAAAGATTATCCTATATTGGTGGGACTTAGTTTGGTAGTTAGCAGGGGTGTGGTGTCAATTTTCTGAACCAGCTTTATGGTTCGAGCCTGATCGATGGCGCAAAACAATGGTGGGGTACCTTGTGTTCGGTTCTTTTCCATCACAGCCCCCCAGCCAGCGTTTGCCCAAAAATGGTCAGATTCTGTAAATTTTAGTACTTTTATTATCCTCGAGACCTCCCCTGATCATTTCGACCAAAAAATGGAATTTTTAAAATTTTAGATTTTTTGGGGTCCCAAGGGTCCTCCTTCGGGGAACTCAAACAATTAGATTTTTATCCACCATTCCACACGGCTTGACGAACTGAATCGAATGGTGATATTTTTAACGGTTTCGGTAACCAGATCCTATGGCCAAAAACTATCGGAGGTTGAGCAATTTAACAGTTTCGGCCACCTTAGGATGTTTTTATCGGATCCCGTTAAAAATAACACCATTACACTCAGCTCGTCAAGCCGCGTCGAATGGTGGTAAAAATCGAATTTTTAATATTTTTTTGGTTCCCAAGGGAGACCCGAAAAAATCTTTAAATTTTGTGGTGGAAATGATCAGGGGGGTCTCGAGGATCACAAAAATGCCTTTTGTTATATATATACTTATCTACTTCACTCAGTTATTGTTATCAATTCAAAAACAAAGCTTCAATACGTTTATTTTAACGCATCTAGACAGTAAAAAAATTAGCAACATAAAACATTGCACAGCGTGCTTGTAAACTAATTGTATGATTTGGATGTGTCCGCAAATTAATTTATCTATATTTTGTGTGTTTATGCCAATTCCACGCGAAATATGCGAATCCACAACCCTGAGTAGTTATGTCTAATTTTGGTGAAATGGTTGCAATCAAAGCGCAATACATACTCGAAGTTTGCATAATGTGCTTCGCTCAGAGAATTAGTTATAGCTTGCTTTCAAGGTTTTCTATATTGACGGCCAACTCCACGTTTTTCGCCAATTCGCTTTCCGGAAATATAAATTACAAAATATCCTAAGCAGAAGGCTATTATATAGAACAGTGGCAGGTAACATATTGCCCTTCAGATTCAAGCATAATGGTATTATCACCCATCAGGCGATTGGAATGATTAAAATTCGTTTTAATTGCAAAATTCGCGGCAGATATTTCCACAATCGCGTTAAAAAGAGAGCCCGCGCCATTCAAACACGGAGTTGCGCCCGTTCTAAGCTGTTTTATGAACACAATTTGGCAGAATGTACTGCTCAACAAAGACCTTACTTACTATTTATTTTATAGCGGCATTTCTTCGTTTGTCATCATTTGTTTTGCAGTGGAGTGTCTCTGCTTGATCATGTCAACTAGTGTTTACAAAAAAGCTTGGAATGCTTATTTTTTCATACCGGTTAAGTTACTAAAATTAAGCATGTTAATTAACTATTAACTAATATGCCCGTATTAAAATCGAGTATATATAATTTTTAGCACTTGAACCTGCCTAGGTTCACCAATACCAATGAAATGACATTTTATGGACGCAAAAATTCACACATATAACCAAAATTGCGTAACATACTATTTTTGCACCACGGTATCAATATTTTAATCAAGTAAAAACGATATTTCAATATTGAATACTAAATTCAATAAATTAGTAAAGCAACCACCCATTCATTCCTATCGTAAAATTATCTTGGTATTTTACGCACTATGGATTCAGAAATGCGCACGTACAAACAGCGGCAACATTAAGCATGACAAAGCATCAAAAATATATTGTACCGAAAAAATGCACAACATGAAATTTCTAGACAAAATTCTATCACAACGATGAAGTAAATACAACAGTCCATAAGAAACAATCAAAGGACTTTACTAACAACAACAATTATTGAACGAATTAATAACAAATTAATTGTGAAGACTAATTAAATTCATTACGGAAACCCGGCCAACTTCTGCATAAAATTTTTTTGTAGTTTGTAGTTTTTTCGAGTTTTTTGCAGCCAAAGTTTAGGTTATAGTGAAGTGCAGACTAAAAGATATTTAAAGTACTTTCCGTCCTTACGGAATATTTTGGCGCCCCGTTCAAAGTCCATGACCACATTTCGCTAGGTGGCTGTCAACAGGTATGCAACCTTCAAAAAAGCTCAGAAACCTGGATATCACATTTTGCTCCTCATGTCGTCTTACGCTAAACCATGACATGCACGCTAGTGTTGGGCACCGGCCGGTCGACTGTCAAGTAGTTTTTGTTACCACAATAAGAATTTCATATCCGTGATTATATATAGGTCTGAAACATCTTTGTTGCCTTTGACGTGAACCATTTTGTTTATTATATTTGGTAAAGCACAAATATTGTACACAAACATTGCACGTCAAATGCATCAAAACTGTATCAGATATAACTGAAGATAAATTGCGACTGTATTGAATTCCAATGAATTATGAGGCGTATTTCGACCGCGATGAGCTGGCGGATACTAAAACAGAAATTAAAAAATTTCGCATCAAGGCGGAACTTACTGCTGCGGTAAAAAAATTTTAAGCATTGCAGATCAAGAATTTAGGTGAAAAAATAACTGTTAGTCGGTACAAAATGCTTGCACGTGATTAATATACGTCAAAAAATTTTGGTAGTCTTATTTCATTTAGTAAAAGTGTAGACACACGGCCGGCCAATAATACGTCAACTGCAGACCAACTATTTCCCCGACCGTTAACATGTCATAAAATTAACGGTTGGCCGCCGGAAGGCCATTAACCGATGGCCGCAAAAATTGTTAAACGGAAACAAGGTTATCGTTGGCGTTGTCGGGACGACGGCTTTTTTGGCCATTGCACATCAACGCACATCTACGTTACAAAACTCTTTGATTTGCAAGTCATAAAAATTATTATAATTATTATAAACGATGAGATAATCAGGATTGATTGTATACCCAAAATATATTCCGGTAGTTTTACCATCGCTTACCGAAACTGATTCATTTCACTTAAATTTATTTCAATTTTCAAATCTGACTTAGGTTTTAAATCACTGGTCGAATAATTGAATAGCGCACGACAGAAATGCATGGAGATTGCCATCGATGTAGCAACAAATTCGTTTTACCACCGCCAGATCGCGATAGAAACAGCGTTAAACATCATCCCGCCGAAGCAACACAAAACGTTGAACAGATATTAACAAAAGTGAGTTAACGATGATTTTAGGCTAAGGGACTAGTTTTGCTGTAACTTATGCTTAGTACGAAGCTTAAATGTAATTCCCATACAATATCGTAAGCCTTCGCTGTTTGAATCACATATAAAACAACAATATTATGGACCAGACCCTCAAATAAATAAGAAATCGTTTGTGCCACGGAATTCTGAAACATGATGGTATTTGCACTCAATTCAGCCAGTATTAGTGTGTCTCATTTAAACACGAAAATGAGCTCGCCCCACTCAAGCATAACATTTTTGCGTTAACATAAAATGAAACAGTTCATCGTATAAGTCTGGTCTTCCGATAATTATTTCCGTCACTTGTTAAGTAATTTTCAGGCCTCACTGAAAACATACATAATGTGATTAAAATTTCAAAGCGACAATGGTATTAGCAGTGACAAATTTTACGTTTCCACATGAGTAAAAATGGGTATTTACCGTTCTGAAAGTCTGCAAATTACAACTGGTTGCGATGGCATTTTTCTGTTATCTCCTAGTAAAAAACTAGTGCTCACAGGTTTATGCCACCTAGAAAATTTTTGGCGAACTGAGAAACGATGCGTTTACTGAGGTGCTTTGTCGTTTTAACTGTTTGTACAAGTTAAACAGATTCGCGCATACCTTTAGTCTCAGAAATAAATAAAAGGAATAGTTTTCAAACCGTTCGCTAGCAATTTATTCGGGAACGGTTCGTCAAAAATGAGCCCCTGTGCACCAACTGCTATTCGCCGGCGAGTTGCTTCTGTTGCTATTCGTAACAGAGCTACGAAAATCCTTATTAATTTGAAATCAGTATATAAGAACAATCTTACTATTAGCAAACATTTCCATCAAAGGATGTTGCAATATGACCGACAGTTATTTTCAGCTTGACCGCATAGGCTAATTACAATTACGGCATTTTCCAATAATGTTTCTACTACAATATAAGCAACATCTAATACCTAACGATATCGCTAAAAATTATTATGTCAGCTGTGTCCACAATTCAGTTCATAAGCACAAAAAATGGCAACATCAACCTACGACAATAGTAATTTACTCAAACCACCTTGCTTACAATCCATTCGTAATTGATGCATCGACACAAACGCTGGCGTCACGACATTTCTATTGTTCAAACAAGCGCCAATCCTGCTATGGAATACATGTAGTTGCTAATAACAATTCTATTCCTATACATCGTTGCAAGGTGTCCCATATAAATCTTCTATTGCATAGCTGCACACGAGTTGTATTATACAATCTTTGGAGGTGCGACTCATGATGTAACCGCGGCCTAAAGATCATGCCCGTCGCATAAATACAAAGAAAACGAATTTTGCCCTAGCCACAGTTACTCAAATAGCCTGTTCAAATTAAGCAGTCAAATTAACGCATCTAATAATTTACACCACGGCAATAGGTGGCTACCACACATGCGTTTCCCGGACCTCGCCAATAATTTGTCCCGACCGTCGAAGAGCCTGAAATATAAACTAAAACTCATGGGATTTACGAACATGAATAAACGCAAAACGTTTGAGAAAAAAACTGCACACAGTTCGCGAGAACTTCGCTTCCAGCAAACGAATAACTACAGTTCATTTTTCGCGAAGAATATGATTTCATTGTTATGTTTGTGTAAGTAAATTTTATATGTTCTTTGGGTATTTTGGGGGCAAATACAGTCTCTAATATATTTTACGCAACAAAAATTACAAAATTCTCTCCAATTTGCTCAGGTATAACCTTAACACCAACTAGAAAAAATCTGCGGTTTAGATGCAAACACAATTTATCTAGGTAATTTTCCTCCTTGCTCGGCCACAACATTAGTAAAATTCGACAATGCTAGACTACCAAATATACCAAAATTTTATTTTGGCTAAAAATGCCTAATTTTTTCTCTGTTGAGCTAAAATTTTCCCTTATTAGATAAGCTTAATTAGACGCTTTATACAATTTAGTTTAAACCAGATCAACTGGGGGAATCACCCGACGTAATTTCAGTTGCCCGAGTTTCGAACAGTAGAACCCATGAGGTCGACAATTCCAGATGATTTTCGGTAGTATAGAGAAATCATATGGCCGTTCTGGTAACGATTAGTGCCTCTAGAAAAAATATTTGACTCATCGAATATGCCCGCTGGTAATTTTTTCTTCAAAGTATAAACGTCCACCTTACATATAAATATTGACAGTATTTAAAAAAATCCTATTCTGAATCTAGAAATTATATTAAATTTCGCAAACGTTTTGTAAAAAATAAGAACGGTGCATTTTTGAAACTGGCTCGGAATTTATAAAAATGCCCACCAAAATAAAAAAATTACAACCATTTGTTCACGATCCATTTTAAAAACCCTACAACCAGGATGGAACCGGACCACTTGGTCTTGTGGTGTCATATTTGTGACTGGGTCCCCGGGTCAAAGCATGTGACCAGCCACCGTCCGAAACTTGCTCAGAACCCGAAAGCACTCTTGTCTGCTCAGCCTCTTTTGCCTTTTTGTTTGTAATGCTCGGCTCTTCCGCAGAGATGCAGTGAAAACTCAAACGTTTGTAAACCTAGAAGACAGTAATAATTGCTCTAAATTCACGATAACAAGGTGATCACAACGTTGGCACGTTGGTACAAAGGTGGTGCGCTGCGTTGAGAGGCAACTCCATGCCATGCAGCTGGGAAACAAAATTAACCTTAGATAGCAGTACCCAAGGCTTTTCCAGGAGGGAGCAGAGAGGGTGACACCTCATAGGCTCTGAATCACCCTGAGACACCTCCCACGTTCTCGCATCCTCAAGGAATTTTCGTTTTTCACCACGCTATTTTCCTTTTGCGCATTTTTGCAAAAATCGCCCTATTCCAAATTTTCCGGGTGCGATTCGGGAACATTTAGGGAGTGGGTGAATATGGCATAAAAGGAGATTCGAACCCCAGGGTTTAAACCCCTATGGACATCTATGATATAAATACCGATATAGCAAAATTCATGGGCATAATCATTAGTTACGGCCTTTGCAGCTTATCTCTAAGTCTCATCCTTATTCTTGGATGCCTAAAACTTGGGGTATATGTTTCTTTTCATATACGTTTCACGAGCTAGTACTTCCAAACTGTCTGCAAGTTGCCTGCAAACCACTTTCCAGACACAGCCAAGTGACATATACATCAGATGTGTGCACGTCCAGAATTGTAGTTGTACTCGCAGATACCCTTGAAAAATACAGGCTTGTCAATAACACTGCCAAGATTATGCGGGCTCCGACAATTTTTAAGACCAGCGAATCAAACAAATTATTTGTAAACCTATATCAGTGGCCTTGGAAGTTTATCATTATTGACGTAATACTATGCTACTGCATTTAGCTTCATAACAGTGGATTATTTAGCTTTGGCTGCCCAGGATACACGACGGAGAGCGTGACCCAATTTCGTAGCTCACCTCTCTACTTCCAAACAAGACATAGTAAATGCTACGTCAAGGACACTGTTACATTGATCAGCTCATCCCATGATCTTTCCCACAACGCCGAGTCAACAAATCACTTAGTATGCTGGACAAATGTCCACTAAAAAGATTTTAGATAGCGTCCGTTAAACAGAATAAGCTATCATTGTCTAATAAAGACGTTTTCGACAATAGCGATCAGTACACAATTAATAAACGGGAACACGAAACGGTCATAGAAAATCATCTAGTGTTGGGTTTCGCAAACCGCCTCCAAAGTATATAGGTGATACGAAGTAGGGGCAACTCGAGGGGGAAGAAATTCGGTTTCATTTTCAAACTGAGATACAGCACAGCTGAACAGGGGTACAGAAAGTTTCGAAAACAGCATGAAGCGCTAATTCAGCTGATTCATATTAATATACAATAATGTAAATCAGTAAGCCCTATCGACTGACGGAAATTTTAGTGTTCCTTCGCCCCAAAGGAAAAACTGACGCATTTCTTCGCAGAGAAAAATCTGGGGAAACCAAAAAGTTTATGTGAAGCCTGAACAGAGAACACCTGTGGGACCCCTAGCCCTCACCCCCTCCGTGGGAAAATCAGTAGTACTATAGAGCACGGCTGCTGAAGAGAAGCACCCAGCTTAAATGACTTGGTCACTTTAACAGACCATCGTTTCTTTTACACAGCGCTCAGTAAACAGAAACCCTTTGTTATTTGGACAACAGCCCTTCACAGCTGGGCGTTAAGAAATGTGTACGCTGCCGTTTCTCATTACCGGAGGCTTGACTGATATCAATATGTGTGGGATCAAGATTTAAGCCTTAGCCAGCTTGGCCCGAGGGTACCCGTACCCGCGAACGGTTCTAGCCTAAATGCCGCTGGAACAGAAATCGAACTACATAATTTGACGCGTTTTTCGGAAGTATGAAGTATAACAGTTATTGATTACACAAAATTGATCAGTCCACAGTGGGGGTGCTGCTGGCCACCCCGCAGTTTCTAAATCCTCCATGTTGGTGAGCCATTCAATTTATGCTTTCTGTATGCAAAATATCCTTACAACATTAATTCCCATTATCTCCAATGTTAAAACAGCGTTTCAAAGCCAGAAAATACTTGTACGATAGTAAAAGTACATCAAAATAGGGAAAAATTTAGAATTTTCAAGCAGAATTTGCTCCCGCACTCTGAAATTTTCCCCAAGAATGAATTGGGACCCACCGAAGTTTCCGTTTCCATTTTAAGAGGGCTGTTGATAGGCTAAAACCATACGCCAAATATATATTAATATTAACCTCGAGCATCTCGGCAGCCTCCTGACGACGCTGAGCAATATGTTCGGATTCAGCAAGCAAATTATTAAGCATTTCGTGCTTGTATAGTTGGCTAACTAATTCGCTTTGTAGATTATCCTAAAATATTTGTGCAAAAAGAGTTACTAATGCAGTGGGTGTGCTAAATAATTAAAACTAGATGCCATTTTGTGGCCGTTGGACTGACTAGCGGAGTTACTAATGCAATAACGGACGTGACGTTGCTGCACCACGCATAAAACTATACCTCTATTCCCTACCCTGGTCTCAGCTGAAAGTTTCATTTGGCTACATCGTTGCGACCGACCTGGGCAACAATTTCAAACCTCTGTGATATATCAATACATGTATTATCAATCAACCAAGGACACAATGAGTTTTTCGATAATTATTTATTGATAATGACAATCAAATCGGATACACATTCGGTTATGAGGCAACACAATGCGGTTATACACTAGCGAAACTGTAGCGTACATCAGCAATGGAAATGGTACGTAAACAATACAACATGAATACGTAGTTCACGCAGGTAATTGGATTAGATCAAACTAGGGGTTATAACCACCTTAGTCGTATACATCCATAAGATAGATCAACAATAGCAACGCTTAACTTTCACGAATACTCCAGTGACGGATAGAAAATAGACACGCATGCCCAGCGAGCAGTGCGCCAGAAGCTAGCTGATCTCTCAATAGTGCCAATCATCCGGTTCACGTAAACTACTAATAAGTAATGATTAACAAAACAGAAAGGACAATACACTAAATATTATACTTGGTTCATGAAATACTACGGAAACCAAAGAACAGGCAAGAATGTCATGGTGCAATACAACCGCTTGTCCCATCCTGAGACTATTCTACTAAAGGTTGAAATATAAAAACGCATAAAGGGTATAACTTCATACATCAACAACATACAACAACCAAGAGTTCAACAGAGTAGTTTGGTACGCCTCAATACATTAATGAACAGTACGGCGCGTTTGAATGACATGACACGACATCAGGTGTACAATAACTCGCAATATTTATTGTAATCTCCTACATACTGACAATGCATTTTAGAAGTTCAAATCCTTAACAGTTGCAATGACCTTGCTCATCCACTTGTTTCTAGGTAATTTTTGGATGCAGTTTATTAGACGAATTCTCAAAGCTCACTTTCAGGTCAGGCTGGATCACTCGGAAAGGCGTTTTTATAATCCACAACTCTACATGCGTAGAAATTTTGAACGAAAAAATCATAGCAGTCTATTTTATTTGGCTCAGGTCTACCTTATCCACAGGCCAGCATAAGGACTTAAAATACATAGTTTGACTGACAAAGCGCGTGAATTAGGCAAGAGTGTTTAAATGAGCAGGGGGCGAGAATGCTGTTATCGTATCAGAATGTACATGGAAAGTGCAATGTGGATTCAACCTCCACTAGTAACAATTTTGGTAGGAAGCGAAGGATTCGTCCGGTAACATCATCCCTGCTTGACGCTGGCTAAATTTAAATACCAAAGTTGATACGTGAAAATATATAAATATATTAATATTCAGTCTCAGCTCACTTGTGACCTGTTTCTCTTGTGTTTAGTAGCTGTCATGAATTACACTGGTGAACCACTACCAGCCAAAAGGACATGCGCTGCGAACATCCCAATTCAGCTCGAGGTCCCCGTAAAAATGGATCACGAACGATTTCCTATCTCCTAAGATTCAATAAATATTTTGTCAGTAGCTTTGTATACGATGCCTATCTTTCCAAATGTGGGGAACTTAATGCTATGTGTTATTGGAGAATTTTGTATTAAGTGAGATAATTTTACGAAGATGCTGGATCGAGCCTGATCCGGGAAAAATACTAAACTGAGTATATCTTAAAATTTTTTTCTTAATAACCTAGAGTAATTCTCGACATGACTATTTCCTGAGTTTCTTACTAAAATAATATTGGATCTCACAAAATGCTACAAGAACCTTAAATAATATATCTAGTTTTACAGAGCCTAATTAATTTGATGCAAATTCTTTCTGTACCAAAGAAACATGGCTACAGAGAAGTATATTTTAACACAGAAAAATGACCTGATATCCACAGGTCTTCATGGAGTTTAACCAGAAGTCCTTAGCGTTCCGTTTTCTTAGCGGACCAAAGCGACAGCGCAACGTCGCATCTTAAAAAGATCAATAATTTATTATCACTATCTAGAAATCGGTATTAAACACTATCCTAAATCATCCTATATACATATAATATTGTTTAAAACGCGAATATAGTACAGATTAGTGGTCTAACTTATAACATTTTCCTAGAAAATTTAGTGCAATTTATAAAATATAAAGTTTACCGCCTCTGAACTTTAACGTTATCTATAGAAAACTTTATCTTGCTAACTCACAAAAAGTACTCGAAGAGCAAGTATTATGGAAAATTTTCCAAGTGAAAAGTGACACAAGGAAATCTGATAACTTATCCTAATTGACGTACAGACAAGAGTAGTACGATCCAGGACTACTCTAAGTAGCTTACAGCAAATCAAATCCGCTCCCCACAGTCTATTTTTCGCAACTGAGGCTTTGCCTCAGCCCTTTCGATCAAGGGTCAATTTAAGGTTTCTGTCAAAACGTGTGACGTCTTTCCAACAGTGACCTCTATCGTATCTTTAGAAAACCGGTTTCTTGGTTTTCAATCGATTTCGATTTTGGTAAAATTAAATAAATTTCAAACTAAATTGGTATATAATTTTCATCAAAAATTTGTCGATCGATTGGAAATGAATGAAATTTTAAATCCACCTCGATTGCACTTATTTCTGACTGGGAGTGCAAAAATACATGAACTAAAACTAATAATTTATTAGTAAAACAAAGATTACTTTCACATGGTTAACGAGGAAATTCATAATAGCTTTCGGAACGGTGTCTTGGATGTTTTTCCGTACGATCAGGAAGTACGACTTGATTAAGCGTTCTGAAACATTGACCACATTACAATAAAACAATCGTCGTTTACAAGCAAACTCAATTCAAATACTACGACGGTTGTAATTAAATTTGAAGTAGTTTCCTTTAGAACCTCTCCCCCGCAGTCGGAAATCAGCCAGTTTTAAACAAACAACGATAATATTGGTACCATTCGGCTTATTTAGCTCGACAAGCAAGAAGAAAATATCGATTTGTCCACATTTAAGACACGATTTTTGTTCAATTTTTTGGAGTTTTCCTAAATGGACTCTTGATACTCAAAATTTTAGAAAATGTCTTTCGAATCACATTAACAATGTAGAATGGTGTAAAAAAATTAGCTGTGAACCCGTTCATAACTTAACTAATTAGACTTAGACATTCGCATAAGTGGCTGTAGGACTTTAACCCACAAACCGATTCAGCTGGTTTTTACACCACTCCATTCAACACATCAATCCGTTTCAAATGAAATATAAAATGTCGAGAAATTATTTTCAAAAAAATTCGGGTACCTATGTTGTGTTTTAGATACAATTGGTAACCGTAAAAATAAAAAAATAGTCATAAATGTAGCTGAACTGAATATTTTTTTTCAGCCAGCTTGTGGAGCTGAGTCGAACTGTACGAAAAATTATAGTTATCTCTTTAAAACTAACCAATTTCGGATTAGTGCCCTAAAGTAAGAGATTCCAACAAAAACATCCTCCAGCAATAAATTAATTATTAGTCAAAAGACTGCTTGTTTTGTTTTGACGATTCTCTAAGATCAAGCCAAATCATAACTTATCGAACAATAGTAAACGCGGTCACATATTGTTAGCGCTACTGTGACTCAACCAAGCAAGGCTCAACACTGATACGAATTCATTTTCACACGTTCTGCTTCAAAGCGAACAATACCATAATATATCTACATTACTTTTTACTTATGTAGCCAAGTATCTACAGTACCCACCAGAAACAACTGTTCACTAGACGCTGGTTGGCTTAAACGGCGACAGTCATTTATGGAGCGCACGATACTCAGAAAAATATTAAAACTTTAATTTGAGCCACATTGAGTCGTTAGCATAGCGCTGTACATCTCATTACATTGGAGATGGTGGACGCGGTAATTACATTTATAAGCAGTGTTTTATGAAGCGTCTTGGATAAAGAAATTTTACTAAGTGATGGCAGTTCGAAAACGCTTCAAACTGTTTTCAATGTTTTCATTTTTAATGTTCCGATAAAAATATATTGTAAAATTTATGCCATAGGTGACGAAACACACGATTTTTCGAAATGTTTTGCCAAGTTGAGGTTTTAACTTATTTTAAAGCAAACATATCATTAACAACTTGCGCGGAATAGAACATACCGTTTGGGGAACAGAACTAAATGTCAGTTAATGATACATAAAGTAGTTAGCAAAATTTTTCTGTTATTGGTAACCAAAACGAATGTATGTTTATCTATCAGTGTCAGCTACAGTGCTCACGATAAATGAGTCTTGCGTTCATTGGCTGGAGAAAAACTCCCCGAACACACAAATAAAAGTAAAAAACAAAACAGAAAACGACTTACGTATGACCATACAATCACGCTCTTCGCGGGGCGTTAAATCTCTAACCGGGGTAGTACTTGGGACGACGGGTAGCAAATTCACCGTTGACTTCGCCGGAGTATCGTCGTGCGGCCCGCCAGCCCGACTGCCTTTTGACTTACGATTCTCGGTCGTCACGATATCAGCTAAGCCCGCATCGCCATTGACAACAGCGGCACTGGTATCAGTTTGCTGCTTTCCAAACAGCCATGAACTGAGTCCGGTCTGGTCGGCGAGTTGCGAGAGAGGCTATAAAATGAATTATTAAAGTTTAAAAATCCACGCGAAAATGGACTTCTAAATATTGAAGTAACACGAAAAACATGCCCCAAGTCATAATAATGAAAATGAAAAACAGAACGAGAAATAATAATAATAATAATATGAAAGCCACAAGGTTTGTGCAATAGCACAACATTACTAAATTAACGCGGCTATAGAATTCAAAACAAAACATAAATACAATAATGTATCTATAGATCAAATCGAAAATGCGTTAATACTATTCAATGCTGCAACATAAAAAACTGTTACTGTTATTGTTTAAAAAACCATGTTATATTTTATAATTGTTGCCTGAGAGAAAACCGAGCCAACAGAAATGCTGCCAACAGTGGCAGATATAGCTTGCTGGAAAAGGGAGGGGTGGACCTCTAAAGCTAGGTTTTTGGGTCCACATGTGGGTCTGGACCCAAAAAAAATTTTGCTAGACTCAGGGTAATTTCGGTTTCGGAAACATAGGATTTGAAAAAAATAAATCCTATTACAAATTGCACGCTTTTAGCCGTTCATGCTGTGTATATAGTTGCTTGCTGTTGGTTTCACGGATGGCCCGCGTTCTTTACCCTGGCTTGGGACAGGCAGAGAATAATTTATGTATTATCGTAATAATGTAAAATTGCGTTTCGTACTTAGGTTTCTTTACTGTGTAAAAATTCGTGAAAATCTCGAGCCAAAAATTGTAAATCTGGACCCAAAAAATTTGCTAGACCCAGGGTCCGTTTTGAAAAAACTCTGCGCCAAAGCCAGATCACTTATTAGCCATACCTATAAAAATACATTCCACCAAACCCCCAAGAGGAAATTTTGGCTGCCTCAACTCCCAATCACTGTGTCAGTGGAAATGTATTTATTTATAAGGATCGAAAGCGAAATTTTTATATCCTAGCCCAAAAATTCGGTTGCCCATGGGGGCCCGCCTTCCCTTATATCCCCATAAAACCACCGCAGTAAATTATAGGAAACGCTAAGAACATTTTCAGAACATTTAAAAATTACATATAGGAACATATATTTCTCTCTCTAATGAGTAAAATAAAAATAGCATTGAGTTGCAAAATATTAACTCGACCAACCCGACAAACCAGCTACCAATAAATTATAATTGCGTTACGTAATTAGGATTGTGTTCTCCAGCAATATTTTGGCAAAGTGAATACTAACATCGCAGCCACTAGTGCGATGCCCAACTGGGTGTCCTAATCGGGGCAATGGACAGAAGTTGCTTTACTCGTTAAAATGTAATCAGTTGGGGAGATTTACCGAAACCCAATTCGACCGTAGCTAATTACGACAGATTTCAACTTGACTCAAGCGGTCTTTAAAGCAAAATGACGGAAACTTTCGAAATTTATTAATCGCACATTTCAAAGCAAGGTTAGGATTGTACCAATATGTCACTTTTCACGCTATATGAGCCTAGTACATTCAATGCAAACAATATTTATTGCTGTCGTCGCATTCAGCTACATCTAAAATTTATCTACACAACTCTAGCTTCAACGTATACATACAACTTCAAAAAATGCTAAAATCTTTACTGTGTTGCTATCAAAATAAATCATCTCAGCAGCGATTCGAAATGTTAATGACAAAATAATTCTAAGCTTAAAAGCAATGTTTATATGGTTAAATTGAATTATATGTACACTTCCACGAAACAACTTTTAAATTTATTTAGAAGATACTTTCGAGCTTGAACATGACATTTCTCGAAAACAGTTGCTCTGTCAAAAACATCGTCATTAGTAAAGCTGGCAGGTCTCACCAAGCACAAAAAAGAAGGTACGGTATAAACCCATGTTTTGGATATGATGACGCCACTTTCGAAACAATTACAATCCAAACACTGCATGTTGCATATACAGGTAAAACATAAAAAGAAACTTCGCTTTAAGAAACATCCGTGCATGATGGAAAAGGGTTGCAATTTTCTTGCAACCAAAAGAAAGACACTAATAGAGCGAATCAGTTACGTGACAAAATTTCCGGGCTACAACTGTCCGGTTTCGCTTTTTGTTCGTCGTTATCGAACAAAAGTATTTCATTATTCGTTCCCTTAAGATGGGGACTTCGGTCGCTATGTTGAAAACGTGTACATAATTAAAAACTAGCGTGAAACACGGCCTAGGGCCTGGGCGGGCTGACCTCCGCGTGAGTTCATGGCAACTGGCCTTGCGCCAGCGTGGGTCAAGCCTTCTGCCAGCTTAGTACTACTTCATGGATGTCTTCACTCTCATGCCAACTAAACATTATATGTATTATATAAATTATACCTACTTTGCGCCATTACGCGGCCACTAGCCTTCGGGTAGCGTGGGTCTTCACTTCTCAAGCCGGGTAACTAGTAACTCTATCGAGATTGCAGAACGTAGTGAAGCATAGGTACACCTACGCCTTTTGCGTACACGGCCAATGAGCTCTCGATAGCATACGTCGATATGCTATAATGTGGATATCACACAATACCAAACAAGTCAGAACAAAACTAACACCGGCAATAAGTTTCCCATGCCCCAAAGCCCCAAGAGCAAGCTATCAGCAATGTAACAGGACGTAACAGTAAAATTAGGAATTTTGGGTCCATGAAAAATGGCGGCACCATACCCCGGTACCTACAGAACCATGGATCACAGAGCAAAATCAACACCAGCAATGAGTTTGCCATGCCCGAAAACCCCCAAGTAAAACTTTTCAGCCGCCCAGGACGTCACAACAAATTCTCTAATTTTGGGTCGCGGAACCACGAGGATGCCATACCTCAAACCCCATAACTCCCGAACCGGAGCCTTAACCGAAAAACAAAAAATAGGCATCAGTATTTATCATTTTACTATGAAATAAAACATACCATATAAAAAATTTAAAAGTTAAGATAAAAATAAGCTTACTTCCGTAGAGGGTACTAAAATGAGGTAAAAAACCCTCATTTTGACCTCTGACAACGAACCATGGGGCCAGCATACCCCGGTACCCATGGAACCATAGGTCGCAGAGTAAAACCAACACCGGCAATGAGTTTTCCATGCCCAAAAACTTCCAAGTGAAACTTTTCAGACGCCCAGGACGTCACAACAAATTCTATAACTTTGGGTCGAGGAACCACGAGGGTGCCATACCTCAAACCCCATAACTCCACAGCCGGAGCCTTAATCGAAAAACAAAAAAAGAGGCATTCGCATTTATCATCTTAGTATGAAATGAAACAAACCAGAAGAAAAAATTCGAAAGTTAAGATAAAAATAACTTTGCTTCCGTGAAGGGTACTAAAATGGGTTGAAAAACCATCATTTTGACCTCTAACCCCGAGACATGAGGGCGCCATACCCCCGTACTCATCGAACCATGGGCCGCATAGTAAAAGCAACACCGCCAATGAGTTTCCTATGTCCGAAAACAACCAAGTAAAACTTTTCAGCCGCCCATGATGTGAGAACAAATTTTTTAATCTTGGGTCGAGGAACCACGAGGGTGCCATACCTCAAACCCCATAACTCCAGAACCTGAGCCTTAATCGAAAAACAAAAAAGAGGCATCGACACATCATTTTACTATGAAATAAAACGAAGCAGAGGAAAAAATTCAAAAGTTTAAGATAAAAATAGCTTTGCATCCGTTAAGGGTACTAAAATGGGGTGAAAAATCCTCATTTTGACCTCTGACCCCGAGACACGTGGGCGCCATACCCCCGTACCCATAAAACCATGGGCCTCATAGTAAAACCAACATCGGCCATGAGTTGCCCATGCTTGAAAACGCCCCTAAGTAAAACTTTTCAGACGCCCAGGATGTCAGAACAAATTTTTTAATTTTGGGTCGAGGAACCACGAGGGTGTCATACCTTAAACCCCATAACTCCAGAACATGAGCCTTAATCGAAAAACAAAAAAAGGCAATCGGCATTTATCATTTTTCTATGAAATAGAACCATCCAGAGAAAAAATTCTAAGGTTAAGATAAAAATAATCTTGCTTTCGTGAAGGGTACAAAAAGGAGATGAAAAACCCTCATTTTGACCTCTGACCTCAAACAAAGGGGCGTCATACCCCCGTACCCATGGAACCATTGGTCACATAGCAAAACCAGCATCGGCAATGAGTTTCCATGTCCGAAAACCCCCAGGTAAAACCTTCAGCCACCCAAGAAGTATGAACAAATTTTCAAGTTTTGGGTCGAGGAACCATTGCGGCGCCATACCCCCATACCTCAAACCCCACAAATCCAGAACCGGAGCCTTAATCGAAAAACAAAAAAGAGGCAACGGTATTTATCATTTGTCTATGAAATAAAACATACCAAAGAAAAAATTCAAAAGTTAAGATAAAAATAACCTTGCTTACATAAAGGGTACTAAAATGAGGTAAAAAACCCTCATTTTGACTTCTGACAACGAACCATGGGTGCACCATACCCCCATACCCATGAAACTATGGGTCGCAGAATAAAAGCAACACCGGCAATGAGTTTCCCATGCCCGAAAACCCCAAGTGAAACTTTTCAGCCGCCCAGGACGTCACAACAAATTCTCTAATTTTGGGTCGAGAAACCACGAGAGTGCCATACCTCAAACCTCATAATTCCAGAGCCGTAGCCTTAATCGAAAAACAAAAAAGAGGCATCGGCATTTATCATTTTACTATGAAATAAAACAAACTAGAAGAAAAAATTCGAAAGTTAAGATAAAAATAACCTTGCTTCCGTGAAGGATACTAAAATGGGGTGAAAAACCATCATTTTGAACTCTAACCCCGAAACATGGGGGCGCCATATCCCCGTACTCATGAAACCATGGGCCGCATAGTAAAACCAATAGCGGCAATGAGTTTCCTATGCAAAAAACAACCAAGTAAATCTTTTCAGCCGACCAGGATGTCAGAACAAATTTTTTAATTTTGGGTCGGAACCATGAGGGTGCCATACCTCAAACCCCATAACTCCAGAACCGAAGCCTTAATCGTAAAACAAAAAAAAGAGTCATCGGCATTTATAATTTTCCTGTGAAATAAAACCATCCAGAGAAAAAATTCTAAGGTTAAAATAAAAATAACTATGCTTCCGTGAAGGGTACAAAAATGAGGTGAAAAACCATCATTTTGACCGCTGACCCCAAACCAAGCGGCGTCATACCCCCGTACCCACGGAACCATTGGTCACATAGCAAAACCAGCATCGGCAATGAGTTTCCATGTCCGAAAACCCCCGGTAAAACCTTCAGCCACCCAAGACGTATGAACAAATTTTCAAGTTTTGGGTCGAGGAACCATTGCGGCGCCATACCCCCATACCTCAAACCCCACAAATCCAGAACCGGAGCCTTAATCGAAAAACAAAAAAGAGGCAACGGTATTTATCATTTGTCTATGAAATAAAACATACCAAAGAAAAAATTCAAAAGTTAAGATAAAAATAACCTTGCTTACATAAAGGGTACTAAAATGAGGTGAAAAACCCTCATTTTGACTTCTGACAACGAACCATGGGTGCACCATACCCCCATACCCATGAAACTATGGGTCGCAGAATAAACGCAACACCGGCAATGAGTTTCCCATGCCCGAAAACCCCAAGTGAAACTTTTCAGCCGCCCAGGACGTCACAACAAATTCTCTAATTTTGGGTCGAGGAACCATGAGAGTGCCATACCTCAAACCTCATAATTCCAGAGCCGTAGCCTTAATCGAAAAACAAAAAAGAGGCATCGGCATTTATCATTTTACTATGAAATAAAACAAACTAGAAGAAAAAATTCGAAAGTTAAGATAAAAATAACCTTGCTTCCGTGAAGGATACTAAAATGGGGTGAAAAACCATCATTTTGAACTCTAACCCCGAAACATGGGGGCGCCATATCCCCGTACTCATGAAACCATGGGCCGCATAGTAAAACCAATAGCGGCAATGAGTTTCCTATGCAAAAAACAACCAAGTAAATCTTTTCAGCCGACCAGGATGTCAGAACAAATTTTTTAATTTTGGGTCGGAACCATGAGGGTGCCATACCTCAAACCCCATAACTCCAGAACCGAAGCCTTAATCGTAAAACAAAAAAAGAGACATCGGCATTTATAATTTTCCTGTGAAATAAAACCATCCAGAGAAAAAATTCTAAGGTTAAAATAAAAATAACTATGCTTCCGTGAAGGGTACAAAAATGAGGTGAAAAACCATCATTTTGACCGCTGACCCCAAACCAAGCGGCGTCATACCCCCGTACCCACGGAACCATTGGTCACATAGCAAAACCAGCATCGGCAATGAGTTTCCATGTCCGAAAACCCCCGGTAAAACCTTCAGCCACCCAAGACGTATGAACAAATTTTCAAGTTTTGGGTCGAGGAACCATTGCGGCGCCATACCCCCATACCTCAAACCCCACAAATCCAGAACCGGAGCCTTAATCGAAAAACAAAAAAGAGGCAACGGTATTTATCATTTGTCTATGAAATAAAACATACCAAAGAAAAAATTCAAAAGTTAAGATAAAAATAACCTTGCTTACATAAAGGGTACTAAAATGAGGTGAAAAACCCTCATTTTGACTTCTGACAACGAACCATGGGTGCACCATACCCCCATACCCATGAAACTATGGGTCGCAGAATAAACGCAACACCGGCAATGAGTTTCCCATGCCCGAAAACCCCAAGTGAAACTTTTCAGCCGCCCAGGACGTCACAACAAATTCTCTAATTTTGGGTCGAGGAACCATGAGAGTGCCATACCTCAAACCTCATAATTCCAGAGCCGTAGCCTTAATCGAAAAACAAAAAAGAGGCATCGGCATTTATCATTTTACTATGAAATAAAACAAACTAGAAGAAAAAATTCGAAAGTTAAGATAAAAATAACCTTGGTTCCGTGAAGCATACTAAAATGGGGTGAAAAACCATCATTTTGAACTCTAACCCCGAAACATGGGGGCGCCATATCCCCGTACTCATGAAATCATGGGCCGCATAGTAAAACCAATACCGGCAATGAGTTTCCTATGCAAAAAACAACCAAGTAAATCTTTTCAGCCGACCAGGATGTCAGAACAAATTTTTTAATTTTGGGTCGGAACCATGAGGGTGCCATACCTCAAACCCCATAACTCCAGAACCGAAGCCTTAATCGTAAAACAAAAAAGAGGCATCGGCATTTATAATTTTCCTGTGAAATAAAACCATCCAGAGAAAAAATTCTAAGGTTAAAATAAAAATAACTATGCTTCCGTGAAGGGTACAAAAATGAGGTGAAAAACCATCATTTTGACCTCTGACCCCAAACCAAGCGGCGTCATACCCCCGTACCCACGGAACCATTGGTCACAGAGCAAAACCAGCATCGACATTGAGTTTCCCATGCCCGAAAACCCCCAGGTATAACTTATCAGCCACCCAAGACGTATGACCAAATTTTAAAATTTTGAGTCGACATACCGCCGTACCTCAAACCCCATAAATCTAGAACCTTAATCGGAAAAATTCGAACGTTCGAAAAAAATCTAAAAACAAAAAAGAGGCATCGGTATTTATCATTTGTCTATGAAATAAAACCATATAGAGAAAAAATTCGAAAGTTCAGATAAAATGATCTTGCTACTAAAATGGAGTAAAATGGGGCAAAAACCCACATTTTGACACCTCCTGAACCATGAACCCAAGATCCCAAATCAAAACACACTCGAGGATGTTCCAGGTAAATCGACTATGTCGGTTCGAATGAGCCCACGATGACGAAAATCGGTTAAGTCTTTCCCGAGTTATGGCTGATCACACACACAGACGGAATTTAAAAGATATCACACCGTGCAACACACAATCTCCACTAAGTTTCACTACGTTCTGAATATGTATTTATGAGCATCATAATACAGCTTGGAACCACGTCTATCGACTCAATAGATCAAATTACTTTACAAGAGACTAACTTTATTTTATTATTTTTGGAAGCCTGAAGCCCATATAGGGAGTAGCGCTCTTTTGAAGGTTCCCTGACCCCATAGCTCATTACAGGAACCTCTGAAAAATACATAACACTAGTGGTCATTTGACCTGCTGAATCCATTGGAATGGCCAGATATTTGCGGGGTACCGGTAAGGAGATATGAGAATCAGGGTACCCTCAGGAGGACGTCACTCCCTATTATGAGTCTCAGGAGTCCAAAATTGAAAAAATGAAGTTAGTCTCACGTAAGTTAATTTTGGTTCAGTTACAGTGGTTAATTTTTGTAAAATTTCAGCTCTATTTGTTATATCTGAGTGTGACATCGAAGGAGCAGAGCAGAACAAAATCGCGATTAATATATAGATCACTACCATTTCTAACGCCAAAACAGCTGAAAATTAGTGCTACAACATAAGCAAATTTTTCGATATGGGCCGACCGACTAAGTCAAAAATCTATTGTCGCCAAACAAAAAGTAATTTTTGTCCAACAATGTACCAAGATTATTATGGCTTTCTTTCATAGTCAGTATTGACTCACACCATGATTAGATAATAATGTCATCGTAACACGTCATTTTAAAGACATTCTCAGAAACTCTGAGTACGAAATTTAATTTTGAAAAAAAATTTGTGAGTTTCAGTACTGGTCAAAAAATTTTGAACATAAAATAGTAAAGTCGGCCCAAATCGGTCCATATCCGAACCGATCCACGGACAGTACTGAAAATGTATAAATATTGTAGCAAGTAAAATATTAAGCACAGTTTGATTAGGGTTCATACACTCTTCCCAAACAGGAGTCAGCTCTAACCCGCCGCATGGTTTTCAATCATTCTGAAAGCTCAGTTTTTTAGATCTGTAATTTATAAATATAGACTGAAGTCGATTTAAAGGTGTGTTATCGCCATAAAAACAAGGAATTTTTCGAAATTATTTAAGGTAAAATGCAAGGTTAGCAGCTTTATGCATGAGGAAACTTAAGCTGCGCCTCCTACCATCCCCTTGTGTCATTCGCGATGGGTTGTTCGGCGTACCAACTACCCGTCAACATATAAGAGAACATAACAATAATGTTTTGGGCAATGCAACCAAAACGTTCAGTAAAAAAATTGTCGAAGTATTAACGATTACTTCAAAAAGATTTGTAACAGATTTATGACCGTGTGATATTTGAACTGGAAAATTTTTACTTTATTACGGAACAAGATTTTTCCCGTTTAATTTTTTAAATCCTGCACATCACATGTAATGTTAGCGAACAAGATGTATTGTCATAAATAAAATGAAATGTGTTAGCGTAAAGAAAAAATGCGGAATGCGAGTTCCAAGCGTTGTGAAACGAATTTGTGGCCAAACAGCAAATAGATGATTGTGTTAGCGAACAGAAATTGCCGGTTTTTCAATCAGTCGCTGTGCGTTCGCGAACGGACTTTTTGAATTTGGAATAGGCTACTGCAATGAATGATTTCTTCTCTAGCAGCGTTTTGTACAGTGTCAAAAGAGGATAGTAGGGGCGCAACCTAAGTTTACTCATGCATTAAAACAAAAATGCCGTAATCCTACGATAAAAGTTTAAAAACCGCGGAGACAAAATACCGCCATCGGCGGGGTTTACTTGCCGAGGCCGTGGCAAGCCAGGTGAAAATGGGCCCAACCACCCCGGCTTCGGAACCCTCAAAACATGAATATACAGCCAGCAGATTTACCAGCCGACATTTTGTAATGCAGTGGATAAACCTTAATTAAGCAGCTGTTTTATTACAAAACCACTGTTCACCGAAGTTGCGTCACACTCAGAAGTTCGAAAAGCTTACATTTTGGAGCATTCTTGCCTAAATCCTACGATAAAAGTTTAAAAACCGCTGAGACAAAATACCGCCATCGGCGGCATTGGCTTGTCGGGGCCGTTGCAAGCCAGGTGAAAATGGGCCCAACCACACCGGCTTCGGAACCCTCAAAACATGAATATACAGCCAGCAGATTTACCAGCCGACATTTTGTAATGCAGTGGATAAACCTTAATTAAGCAGCTGTTTTATTACAAAACCACTGTTCACCGAAGTTGCGTCAAACTCAGAAGTTCGAAAAGCTTACATTTTGGAGCATTCTTGCCAAATGAAGTCTAGGTTTTTGGGACCAAAATATTTTTACGTAGGCCCAAAAAATTATTGCTGGACCCAAGGCAGTTTCGGATTCGGAGACATTGAGTTTGCTAATAAATTTTATTAGGTTTGCGTTTGCTTTGGATCATACATAATATGAAATCTCTTCATAACATAAACGTACATAAGAAGCAGATTAATACAATCTAAAAAGATATACAAAATATAGTTATTCCACAAACCACAGATGCTGTGCAGCTGACAAAGGCGTACATGAAATTTGGTCCAATCTTTTGCAGTTGGAGGTGGTGTAAATTTTGTATCGCGATGTAATTACGTTTCTTTATTGTGTAAAAATTTGTGAAGTTCTCGAGCCAATAATTGTAAATCTGGACCGAGCGTTTAAGATTTGGACCTAAAGAAATTTGGTGAACCCAGCGTCCGTTTTAAAAAAAATACCCTGTGAAGTACATGACGTATAAAAATAAGAGGTTGCATAAAAATTTGACGACACACAATGTAGCATTGCAAATACCCAATAACTTGTTCCTAGCTCTATAGTATTTGTTTAATTAGTTTTCATAGTATGAATTTCAATTCAGCTTACCATAATTAAATATGGTTTAAATTAATTAATAACCAAAATTATGTATTGATAGGATGCCTAATAGTTAGAAAACCCGAATGTATATACACGATTCATTTGCATTGAGTTATAGCAATCCAAAGTCACACTGTCAACTTTAGTACCAGCGCCATTGCGACTCAGGACCGCAGACACTAAGCGATTCATATGATAACGAGTACCAACCGCAAAAAAATAACAAGCCTCTATCGATTGTTCTGCAAAAAATCAAGATTAATTCTGCCGCGAAATTTTGAAACATACAGCGCTGTTACAAAAAATACATTTTGAAAGCTTTTGATGCTCACATTTCAAAGAAAACAACGTTTCCTCAATTTTAATCGTTATTAAAATCCAGTTCAGTACTGCTCTGAGGCTCAGTTTCGGTGATCTCACTTTGGGTTATCTGTCCGGATTTTAAACGAATAGGACAAAAATATTATATACAGAGACCACTGGATTCGCGCTAGGCATCTTTTGGGGTAGGCAAGCCTTGCCACGTAGAAGTCCGGAACCACACCAAAAGTAAAATTTGGCAAAGCGGTGAACTATAAATTTCACTACGCTATTATGAAGCACGCGGAATACAAGGTATTCTGGCTTAACAAATTTAGGCCCTGGAGCGCTTCTATCGCACTGACGCATATGTTATCCACCAAACCGTGAATCGTTTTTGTGGAAATTTCTGTATAAATTACAAGTTTTTCAGCATTTTTGCACTGCAATCGCACTTCTCACTTCCATCTTCCCATTTTCCGCATTCTAGGCGAACCTAGTATCTAGCATACTGATCTTGCGCAAACATAACATTATAGGTGAATCATATAAAACCTTTTGGATAAATATTAATCCCATGATACGCAGCTAAATTAATAATAATGATATATAAAAATATATAATTATTGAAGTTATTATTAAACCATACAAGGAAATATAATTCCTGTGGACAGAAATCGTCATCTCACTATTCGGGTAGATGGAGCTCTGCCACTAGCCCCCTATATAGAATCCTGGAGAATAGAAATATATCTACCATACGAATGGAAAAGAAAAAACAAAACAAAAACCACTCCAATGAGTGTACGTGCAACAAGACGAAACGTATATGCAGTAGTTATATGTTAGAGCGACCTGAATAACAGCTGCAGCGGTCATTGCCGCTTCTGTTTGCGTGCTTGGATCACGAACATCGAGTGTTGGTGGCATCGACATCATTCGTAGATAGTCCTTAAAATTTGACCATCTGGTAAAATCCGATAACTGGATCCATTACCAAACGAAGAATTAAACTAACCGTTAGTTTTATAGGGAATTATATAATTAGGTAACTTAGTTTAGAAAATATTCAGCGTCGTACAGCTAGTAAGCAATGTACATACTACTTTATCAGTCTCAATAGTAGCGCAAAATGCTTGCATATGAAAAAACCTGGCGGGAATAAATACACCTTTGCCACTAACCCGCAGAGCGACGAGGAACGGACAGAGAGAGCCTACTGTATAAATAATCTAAAACCTGTTATTGAAACCAGTTAAAGCTGAGATTGTAAAAATATAATAAAACTGTTAGCTTGTTAAAAATATTTGTTTCGCCTTCATTTTATGTATTAAAACGCCCATCGCCAACAGAAACAAACTCTTAACTGCTGCAGTTAAGAAATAATAATAAATAATAAATTTTTTATGTACCGTCAAAAGTCCTAACACCATGCAGAAAATTTTCAGTGCATTTTCCCAATGTACACATCAAAACAACAAAACCCTTTGTTTCTTCCTCTAAAAAATACTAATTTTCAATGCATTTTCCCAATGTACACATCAAAACAACAAAACCCTTTGTTTCTTCCTCCACTGACTAAAAAATACGTACGCAACCAGCCAAAATTAATAAACCACAATTTTCAACAAAAATTTGGATTTTACTTGCCATTTTCCATGCACAGCACTGTATATAGATGTATACAGCGCAATACTATTGCTTTAACCACAACCAGCAACCGAATAACGTGTAGACCCACTAAAGGGAACTAAATTGCAAGAGTGCAAAATTTAATTACCGTCAATTATTGTCAAAACTATGAATTTTCCGCTTCCCGCAGCACCCAAGATAGGTAAGGCAAAGTGGGTCTAAAACGCACCCGTGTTAAATACACCGTTTGACATTAACAAGCATTATATCACAATATCTTATTTTCAACGTGTCTGTTGAGCTCGTGCAAGGTGGAATACATATGAAGCTATTGTTAAGCAAACCCCGTCGCTACACAGCCTATTGTAAAACATGACACAACAAAACTGAATCAACAACAGATCAAAATCCACGTACTTGTTAAGAAAAAATCGTTCAACCTCTGAGGAAACATATGAGATTTTTCTAACTACAAACCCCATGGCATCACACTGCGATCCAACAAAATATATTATTATATTATTATCTAACAAAATAAATAATGATATAGCATGTAAGCCACGTCACTATTCATCTAAAGTAAAGGCCACGAAGGATAAGTACTGATCGTTCAATGTTAGCTCGCCGTTCGTTCGAAAAATTCCGAATTTTGTTCGAAACGTGTTCGGACTTTATTCGTGATCTGCTCGGAATTTTTAATGTTCTTTTCTTAAATTTATTCGAAATATGTTCGAAGTTTGTTCCAGAATATTGTTCGCACATAAAAAATTGTGTTCTAAATCTGTTCGATGTTTGCTCGTTCAAAACTAAACACTCATTCCTGGAGAGGTGTATTACTTGCCTTATCGGGGAGAACTAGTCAATGCTTAGCTAATAGTTAATGCTACATTAATTTTGCATACTGGCTGCCAACAACCTTATATCGACGTGCGCTTTATAAACACTTCAATCATTGTGCATGAATGCTACAAATCCAGCCAAAAATATCAATTTCCGAAACAATAATATTATTTAGTAATAATTAATAAATAATATTTAGTAATTTCTTAATATTTAGTAATTGTATAGACACATAAATGATTGTAAAACTGGGATCTCTATTCGCTGAAAATTTCGCGAGGGGGCACCAACCAGGGACCCCCTTAGTTCCGAACCGGGGGGGCGCCCGATTTTGCCAAGACAAAACGGTTAAAAATCGCGTTAGAAACACTGTCAAAAAGCTTTTGATGGAGAGAAAAAGCAATTTTGAAGCAAATTTTGACAAAATTTGCAAATTTTTGGCTTCAGAACAGAATTTCAGTACAAATTTTGATCAAATTTTATGTATTTTGGACAGATTGGAAGCAAAAAATTTCCAAGAGGCGGTGATCCGGGGGAGATCAAAATTTTGCCATGGGGCATGAACCGCAGGACACCCGTTCTGAACAAGGGGGAACCGAAAAATTCAATTTGGAGAGCCCAGTATAAACGCATGTGTCATAAATGTAAATGATCCAAACCAATAATATTGTTTTAGATTTATTTTTCCGCAAATTCAAAAAATGTAATCTACGATGGTTACCTTATCCATGATCGTTTTCTCGTCAAGAGAACTAGATTGTTGGTGAGGTTTTCCGGCGGGATTTTGTTGACCGATTGGCCCTGAGACAGCTGTTACAGTAGAAGACGACGACGACGTCGTGGCAATGCTCGATTGTGCAAGGCTAGTCGCTAACGATTTCGTCGCCGCAGTCAGCTTTCCGCCTCCTTGAATGTCTTTGGTGGGTGTTGTGGGTATATGATGATGTCTTTGATCCTAAATAAAATAACGATTAATGTTAAAGTAAACAGCATTGATGAACGGCTTCAAGTTATAGAAAAGAAGGATCCTGAAAGTGGTCACTGTCGTCGAGGATACTACTGTCAACAAAGCAGTCGCGGAAATGATTGATATTGAAAACCGTCGCGGTAATCTTCTAATATTTGAGCTTCAAGAGGAGAAAGTTTTTTCCGGGGCCAAACCAACCAAAGACTACGACAAAACTAAGGTTACTGAATTGTTTCTTAAACGTGGGTTTAACGATGTTGACATAATTGCGGTAAAGCGGTTTGGTAAATCCCGAAATGGTAAAATTCGGCCGGTAAAGGTGGTCTTAAAGGGTGAGCAAATCCGGAACAAAATTCTTGGAAAAACTGCGATATATCAGGGACGTTTTTATAGGTTGCTGCTTTAAGCCGGATTTAGTGGAAACAACTGCGATATTAACAATAATATAAATAATTGTTTTTCATGTTACACAAACTATCCTTTTGTCCGTTTTGAACAGTAATGATGCCAGTAGCTGTGCGTGTTATAAATTATCTGTTAATACCGTCGATAAATCAGCTGGGACGATTATTTATAAATTATCCGAAATGCAAGGGGATCTTATTAAGAATCCTCTTTAAGGATGTATTGGTGGCGGAGAAAACATAGGTCACAATATGTGTGAAAATATGAAATTAGCAGCCTGTAATTCGTTGTATCTTTCTGATAAGTTTGTTAAAAATATAGTAGTTACTCCTTATACTAAATGTAATGTTAATATGTTTTGTGTAACTTTCACGGGAGGCAAAGAAATTCCATGTGGAAATGATACTCACGACAAAACTTTTAGTGGTTTAAATTGTAACAGATCCTTACGGATCGTTACGAGGTGGATAATCCTGACCACAGC
>JASANE010005097.1:0-92072 GCA_030248225.1 Trileptium ribeirensis | reverse complement strand
TTCCAATTCGAATAATCATTCATATATATGTATTAGATCGACGTGACGCTGCTGCATTACGCACTTCCACAAACGTAATGCCCATACGACCCCGGCTATCGTGACTTCAAGGGCGGACCTATTGGGTTCAGATTCTTTAATTTTCTTTTTATTCGGGTCAGGCCCAAGGAATTACGGAGCTTAGCAAGCCGCAGGAGCGCTTCACAGGATGTGTTCTGATCCTGCCGGACGGGTTGCGCACGTAGCCTAAGAAGTACTCCTTGAGGTCCCAGGAGGTTGGCTCCGTCACCTGCTCACAGGCCAAAGAAACCATACCGCAATTCCCTATAAACGTTTAACCCGGGAAGTGTAAAGTTTTGGGTATTTAGGTTTGATCGAAATTGGTTCACACTTTATCGAGTGTTTAATTTATTTAATTTAGCCAGTGACACCCACTAGTGTCCGACAAATCTCTAGACGTTTAACGTCGGATTCGCGCGTGTAATTTCCTATACTGGATGCTCAGCGTGAGTTGTAATTTTGGCAATAACTTTTCCTAATTAGTTGCACGAGTCGTACAGTACGATAATTAATACAATTATTTGTAATCGGTGGGTCACGCTAAGGTTTGCTTCTTCGATGCGCGTGTCAAACCTCAACGTGGGTTGTCGATAGGGGTGACGGATTTCAAACTAAGGGTCATCAAAACACTTGGGAACAATGGGTTGTGTTTGAGCATTTATTGATGAGTCACAAAATTGGATATAGACATACACGTATTGTACGGGCGGATACAACAGGTACAATGTCACTAATATGGTACGTTATAAGGAGAATGAGCAGGGTGATTAACGGGTAAATTGCGGAGTCATCGCCTTTTTCACGGAACCCTCACAGCTGAGTCAAATCGCGGGGTGTACTGCTAAGCCTTTTCTAATGACAGCTGCGCTCACCTTACTTATGAAAACAGTGGGTCAAATCAAAAGCCAGTACTGGTAAGTAATACGGTTAGTTATCGATAAAAAGAGGCGCCATTGAACTAACTACTCGCTCGGCACTACGATTGCTAGTAAAGGCGTACTCCGACAAAACAGCAGGTTCAGGTAAGCGAAGGGCGGTAATGCAGCGGGTGTGTTCAAATAAGGCATACGGGACAAAGCGTACAATGGGAAATTCGCGGGACTCGATCTTGCTCGTCCTAATCACGAGACTATGGTACATGATAAGTAAGCATTTGTAGCGATTGGTTTAATATACGGTAAAATATCATGACAAGCAAGAAATGGTATATATTGACAAAACGGTAAGTTTAGAAGCCAATCATTGGTACGACTCATGTATTTTCCTATTATGCGACGATACGATATCCAAAATTTTTCCTTTTTTCTCTTACTCGCATACATACATACTTACGGAGACCTTGAAATTTTCAACGATAGGGAGTACAGACATACTGATTAATTTTGGTTCCAATTCCTATACAATCAAATTATTTCTTGAGCAATAGAAAATGAAAGATTCGGCGGGTTGTATTGACGTAACTGATGCATTTTGGGTTCTAATTCCTTACAAAATTACTTCACAAACACGGTGGCAAAATGGTAAAATTTGGTCTTAAATTTCGGCTAATCCATGATCTAAATAACTGCCAAAAACAGACTTTTCGTCTCCGTAAACGTAAGCTAAAATGATGCTAAAAATGATCGAGTAGACTTATCTCATCAATCGCACGTGGGTCCCGCTAGACTAAGGTGGGAACCGAATTTCAAGCTTGTCCTAATACAAAATTGTCTTAATTTACTATGCGGGTTATGCATATGATTCGAGTGATATGCGGTTGGGTTTAATGTACTGTATCAAGTAATGAATATTAATATAACAATAACAGTGATAAAAATGTCTCCCTCATCTTTGTAAGTTTAGGCTTTAAAGAACTATGTAAGTCTCGCTAAACTACGTTCAACGTTCAGAATTCACCACCTTGGCGATAAGACAAGACTCTTGTAGTAAGTAATGAATGATAATATAAAATGTTATGTTGATTTGTTGCTGTTTTTTTAAAAATTTCAACCATTTGCTAGCCGCATAATTTCGTTGTTCACAGATTACAATTGGAGTTGAACATTTTAGTTTATGTGCAGCTACATTGTTGGTAAAGCTTTGTTAACCTAGGCGATAGTCCAGCACCCGCCAGAAATTACTGCGGCTTGCTGAAGTCTCTCGCCACGCGCACGGTGTTAGAATACTTCTTGTTCGAGGGAGGACATTTCTTTATGAGGTGTACTGTATATATTAACACTAGGATTAATTTTTTTCTGAAATTCTAGGTCACATTCAGTACATGGCGACCATTGTAAAGGACAGTCGTCGCTATTTTCGAACAACTTTCGGCGTTGAATTTTTTCTGGACAATTTGCGATGGTGTTTTTCGTACGTACTAATTTAGTTGTACTTACTATTTTCGTGTATTTTATTCAAAAAATTTTGAAGCCATTGTGACGCGCAATAATTTTATTGCAGCATTATGCGTTGTCGCTAAGTGATTTGTGATCTAATAGATTTCACTACGGCTTTAGTACTGGGTAACATAATAAGTTTGTTCATAATCGAAAGACCATAGGCTGTGGTCTAACAAGAAAGCATTGAACAAACGAGGAGCAATGTATTTTTGAAAGGTCTGTATTAATATCGGAAACAGAAGATACAACTAAAGGGTCACGACTGCACTTTGCTATGTACAACGGCGTTTGAAATTGTCACCCCAGTGGACGAACTGCGTTCAAGCTTTGCGTCAGAAGGTCAGAAGCCTAAAGGCCTGTTCACACGCTCAAAATTTTTGCTCAAATTTTGATCAAAATTTCATGGTAATTTTTAACAAAAAATTGCGATATTTCAAAATTTAAGAACAAAATTTGAGCTCAAACTTTTTCAAGTAATGAATCTTGTCGGTGATTGACTACAGGAATATTCTTGAAAAGTTTGAACAGTGTTCAGACATTCAAACTTACCAAAAATGCTAAAAAGATGCTTTCAAACTTTGATCAAAATTTGAGCTCAAATTTTGATCAAAATTTGAGCAAAAAGTTTGAGCGTGTGAACACGCCTTTAGCTTGTTTCGTTAGCAAATCAACGAGTACGAGTGCTCTAACTGACTATGCCCGGGAATTCTAAAGGTCCAACGCCGTCGATTAAAATTTCGGCGAAACACTCACGAAATTTCGTAAACAATCAGCGAAACAATCCGACCTTAAGCGTTTAATTAGTGTGGGACTGTGTATTCTCGCCTACGCACATCCAATTTGTGGCCGCTATAACGTTATCTGTGTCTATCGTTCTATGAAATGAAGTGTGTTTATTTCAAAATCTAGACATCGAAAATATACATTATTGATACAATATCTCATGTCATAGTAATCGCGGAATGTTTTGTACTTGTGCAGTAATTTCACACTGTTTGCTCAAAGAAATTGTTCGTTTACCAATTTTTTTATTGCTATCAACAATACTTGCCAAAAAATTTGATTGTTTGCCATATTTTTACCGTGACATTAGTGTTTCTTTTCAGTCCGTACCGACATAATCGTTCTTCGCTGTCAGAAACCGATTTGAAGACGGTTCAAGCTTCGCTTTTTAGCTTGACTAAATTTCTTTGCTCTCGTGGTATTTCGTACAATGAGGTCTTGTCGATCCTACAGTTTCTATTTACTGTCAGGGATAATCAGCTGGTATGTTGTTAGCTGGGCACTGCAAAGTATTTAACAACTATCTTCCTAAAAGTGTTGTATTTTTTACATGTGTGGCTAATTAAGCAAAATATTTGCTTCCATAATGCCCATACAATAACCCAAGATGGCAAAATATATTACTATAAGAATTTTCCGAAGTTTAGCAGCAGACAAATTCAGTCGGTAGACAAAAATCAACAGTAGTGTTACTTATAGTTACCTAAATAAAGTGCCTTGTTTTATATTTGAACGCTACAGTGCTTGAAATAATAGAAAACACCAACAACATCCAGCATTTCGCTGCACTAACCTTAACTGTTATACCAATGGCTAAGATTTACCGAAGTTAAAAGTTTCGTCGAATTTTTGGAATTATATGCCGATGAAGTAAATAATTAGTATCTCGAAAGCCAAGGTAAAACGGAGCTACGTAACTACGTGTAGTCACTTGTAACAGGCTTTGCGTTTGATGCACATCCTACCCTAAGCTCTATTCAACATACCGAAAAACTGATTTATACCTTTATACCGTATAATGCCTTGAAAGCAAATACAACGAAAAAACTGAAGACATCTATTTTCTATATCGGGTTCGTCGATCCTAAACCTACCGAAAGCCAGTGCGCCAGTGAAAAGGCATAAAACATATGTGCTGGGTTCAAGATAAACAAACTCGTATTCAGGGCACCGGCAAACGAACTATATGAACCATTCTTGATTCTTTTCAGGCAATACATAACCACACAAATGATGTCCATGTGAAACTGTTTAAACACCGTAAAGTATTATAATGTAGTAAATCGTTTTATAGATGACAAAACATCGTATTCAGCGTGCTTGTTAACCTAATAGACACTTGCTGTAAGATAAAAACACGCAATAACAGCCGAATTTTCAATAATCATTATTTCTGACAAGGGGTCGGCGATCCATATTCAGGCCCACAGAGAGGGAGCGGTCCCAGAAAAAGTGTTGTTCAGCAAATTTGTATATCTCGATAAGCTGATTCCGGACAGTGGTCTCCTTTTTTCCGAAGGTTGTGTTGTGATATATGAGCTGCGAAACACTGGTACCCGCATGGCCAAAGGTGGCAAACAACCCTTAAAAACCTGCTTTATGCCATTTTGACCCAGAAGATAGGTCGCAGCAGTTCGTGTTCAGCTAAAGGGTACATCGATATCACTTTCGCTATCCAACAAATATTTATCGATATCCTTCCATTGGAATTATAGTTTTATGCCTAATATGGTTAAGCAAGAATAAGAAATTTTTGCAATTTCCTTCCCTTGCGCACTCATTGGAAATTCCGCCTGCTTTATGCCATTTTGACCCAGAATATAGGTCGCAGCAGTTCGCGTTCAGCTAAAGGGTACATCGTTATCACTTTCGCTATCGAACAAAAATTCATCTATATCCGTCCATCCGAATTTTAGTTTTATGAGTAATATCGTCAGACAAGAATAAGAAATTTTTGCGATTTCTTTCCCTTGTGCACTCATTGGAAACTCCGCTCGCTCCTTTTCAATAGTAATTACAAAACCTTGGAGTATTGTAAAATTTTTTAAACTAATTTTACTGAAAATAGTTAAGAACTCCATGCAGTTTTTAAGCATTTTTGTATTTAAATTTTAAAATTCGTTTAGTTTTTTCTAATAATAAACTGTAATAAAGTATTTCATAGAGCCATGCGATGCATTGCGTTTGCAGTAGTTAGCCTGTGACGTAAAGGTTCGATTCAATCGTCCATTCTATTCACTCAACTCAACTTCTTTGTTCATCGAGTACTGAAGACTACACTTATATTGTTGCCCGTGTGCTGAAGACTATATAAACGGGATATTGTTTACGGTTAGGTTTTTCAGCGTAAACACCATTCCGATTACTTTTTCACCTGTAATGAGACAGTGACTTCTGTGTGTCACCAATTTAAATTAGGCAGATATCGATTGATCATAGTGCCAAAGGTTGGACGTCGCATGATAATAATACGCTATTTTATGTCTAAATGACAATTGTCACTACAAGTCTCGAGGTCGAATAAGATGCTTGACTTTATTGCGGAAATGATGAAATTTATATAAGCTATGACACTTAAAACGTCAGCCTATATCACCAAACTGGAAAAATGCTTCAAATAATTTTTTTGACGAGGACGTGCGTAAATGACTGCGCGTCGATCTATAATGGACGTCTTTGAAAAATACAGAAATGTGTTGCGTTGCAAGTGTGTAATTGCAGTGCTTCAGCAGTCGTGAAATAATTCGAACGACAGATATTAGTGAAGGCATGTGTATAAAGCGATAGCTCCCCACAATAGAATAAAAATCTTGTGATTATGTTTATTGTGGTGCTGCATATTGAAGAAAGCTCTTGACGTGATTTAGCAGTCTGACTGTGTTGCCTTAGTCTACTTTAATGAATATACTTTTCAGATTGAAGGTGGCCTGAAGTTGATTCTCGAATTATTAGAAACACCAAGCAGTCGTCATCCGTTAAGCTTACTGCTGCTGGAACAAGGCACTGGTCAGCTGTTTTACGCTTTTTTGGTATCACAGCGACTCTCCAAAGAAGCGGTGACAATCCTTTTTCAGGTGGTTACTGCTTCCATGTTATTTAATATCGAAGATATGCCGGACTTTGCAGATAGCGATTTTTACACTGTCCGTGTGTGTATGCTAATCATGCTATGCGGAGATAGTGGTAAAATTTAGAATAAAATGTATAGCTTTTGTTATCGAACTTTACTATTTAAAATAAAAAAAATAACAGGATCTTAGTATTACTATTTCCGTTCGGAGATGACAGGTATGCCTCATACAATTTGTTCCATTATCTATATTGTGGCTTTGTACACACACAAACCGCAATATAAACGTTCCGAAACGATTAAAGGTTAGAGTTATTGGTTTGGTAGGCCGCACCCGATTGACCATCGAACCTAAAATATTTAGATTAAAACCATGCTTGCACCCATTAATCGCTGATGCAACAGGACTACATGTAAGCATATGGAATATTTTTTGGACTTAGTTCTCTGCCCTCTGCAAATTTGTCGTGTGCACGAGCAATTATCAAAACGCAGTGTTTGCCAATGCAAATAAATCTCTTTAGAAACACTACCAGAGCGTCTTTCATTGAGCTGAAAAGCAGTTTTTTTTATTTTTTGCATAATCTATAAAGTTTTGGTAAAAATTTTCGCAAATTTTTTGTGTAACTTAAAAATGATAATAAAAACGAAGGGGAATAAAAAGTGCTAAGGGATATTGACCAGGGGATACTAAAATTTTGCCAGGTGGGAAGAAAAAAGGACACTCCAGTCAAAACTGGGTAGAGCCTAATTCCAGGAGTCGGACTCCTAAATTTGGGGAAATCATGTAGATTGATTGACTTGAAAATATTATTTGTTCTTCGTCATGACAGTCTTTTGTAATTTGACTTGACAAGTAGCTGTACGCTATATTTAATGATATATGGTGGATAAATACTCTAGTAATTTATTATAGATAATATCAAATACGCTGAAGACTGATAAAGCCAACGAAAAAGGAAAGTGTCACCTACGGCTTGTTGGGATTGGTTTTTCCGGTGTATTTCACACACTAGCGCAACAAGACAATATTTCGCTCGATGTGGCGTTAGGGCTATGTGATCTGATTTTAGCGCCAGGTATAAATTACAGCATTTATATTTTAGCTTTCTTATAAATTTTCGGATCAAATAAGTTCCTTTGGAACCTATGAAAATGTTGAAAAGTTTTATTATGCAGCATTAATAGTCTACATGCAACATGTTTTAAAAATACTTATATAAGAATGAAATACCTTTACTTTGCTTAAAATATTGTTATCGTGATCGAGCTACAAACCCAGATGCACTGCTGTCTGTTGTATACATGAAAACGCTACATCAACACAGCATGATACTTTATCTGTAGATGAAACAGCACTGAATTTTGGCTTAAGTTATATATCCGGGAACCAAAAGGATATAAAAGTTTTTATCTTGCAATTTGACGAAACTCGGTCTCCGGATGTAATTTTTGGTGTGGATTGCGAAGCTGCTATTTTACCGCTTAACCTATCTCCTGCCGTTTCATGTTATGTCTGCTCAAACATTTGTATTCTCGCCCTGTTTGGGGGAGTTATGCTACGCGCTAACCCTTTGTCCAGCGAATACATTTATCTATCGGATCACTAGTTAGTCGCCGAAGATGCGGGCTAGTTTCCGAGAAGCAAAGCTCAACGTGCTTGTATCGATATATCGTATTTTATTGCACAGGTGGTACCGTCTATACGCCCTTGTTCCCATTCGCAAAGCAAGCATAATTAAATGGTTTATTACGAAAATTGTTATAACTGTGGCTTCAGAAAATTTATAGCTAGTCGGCCGAGTTTCGGCAATATAATTCAATATTCTCAATCAAGTAGTACGCCTCCTAGATAACAAAAAATGTTCGCTGGCAACTCTGTAGTTAAGTTGGCGGCCTTTATATAATGCACGCGCTATCTAGCATAAACAATTGTAGGTCCGCCCATACATAAAAATTCCTCACAACAAGACTCCAATTTGAATCCCTATTAAAGGTAATGAAACGATTTTGTGAGATCACGCATCAAACAAGAATCCTTGCATCAACCGGTCCTGCGTTCGGATGAAATATATTATGGAATTCGTGCTACAATTAGAAGAAACAAGAACAGCCGGATTGTTCAGTAACAGAGCTCCACTGACACATATTCAATAATTGAAAATTTCAATATGAAAATTGAAGTTAATATGCAAACTAGTTTCAATTGTCATAACGACCGAATTGTTCAGTGACAGAACTCGGCTGCCGCATATTCTAGAAAAGAAAACTTCAGTTTAACATATTGAAGCTAATATGCAAATTAACTTCAGTTATCATTAAACCACACCAAATTTTTTAAATTTTATTATTTAATAATAATGTAATAATGCATTATAATAATACTTGGCTTCTGCAAACTACCAAATTTATACCTGGCGGCATGAGCTGGGATCTTTCCAGTTTGGAACTGTTGGAGGCGAAAATACCCGGGGCGATTCCCCCAGTTCATCTGGGGGAATATTAGGTACTGCTACCGTCAGAAAACGTCAAAAATGTCTTATTTAGAAATTAATTGCATGCAATTTTACTTACTAAAAAGGGAAAAATTTAGTGAATTTCAGCGCCGCAGAGGGAATTTAGGCAAAGTTGGGAAAATTTGCACATTTTTAGGACATCAGACAAACAATTGGTAATTTTTAGTGGAGCAAGAATGTACTTGTGAGCCCCGCGGGCCATGAACTGGGGATGCCAAAATTTGTCTGACCGTATGAACTGGGGGAACCTGGGGGAGGTCGAACTGCCTGTGGGGCCCTGATTCTCCCTCCTATTTTGAGAAGCCACAATATTATGTCAGTGTGTTTCACTTAATATGGTATAAATATCAAGTTTACGTTGTCAAGAATACTAATGCTGTGTTAACAACCTCTGAGTGCGTGTAGCATTAAAAACTGTGTAGTTGGCTAAAACAGATTGAAGGTTCAGAAGCATCGTTAAAATTGCACTGGGTTACCAATTTTCTCAAAATCGAAGATGTAGTTATCAGAGCGTAGTGTAACGTAGTGGATGTTGTCTGTTGCATAGGTGAAAGTTTTTAAATTCCGTGTGTGTGTGCGGTCAGCCATAACTAGGGAACGACTAAACCGATTATTATGATCATGGGCTCATTCGAACGGTCATAATCGATTACTGTGTAAATCTGCAAGCGTTTTTTGGTTTGAGGTCTAGTTCCGGGGTGAGAGATCAAAACGAGAGTTTTTACCCACTTTTAGTACCCTTCGCGGAAGCAAGGTTATTTTTATCTTAACTTTCGAATTTTTTCTCCGGTTGGTTATATTTCATAGCAAAATGATAAATGCCGATGCCTGTTTTTTGTTTTTTCGATTAAGGCTTCGGTTCTAGAGTTATATATAGGGTTTGAGGTACGGGGGTATGGTGCCCCAATGGTTCCCCTATCCAAAATTCAAAGATTTGTTCTGACGTCCTGGGCGGCTGAAAAGTTTAACTTGGGGGTTTTCGGGCATGGGAAACTCATTGCCGGTGTTGGGTTTGCTCTGTGACCCATTGTTTCATGGGTACTGGGATATGGTGTCCCTTGGTTCGGGGTCAGATGTCAAAATGAGGGTTTTTACCCATTTTAGTACCCTTTAAGGAATCAAGGTTATTTTTGTCTTAACTTTTGAATTTTTTCTACGGTATGTTTTGTTTAATAGTAAAATGATAAATCCTGATGCCTATTTTTTGTTTTTCGATTAAGGCTCTGGTTTGGGAATTATGGGGTTTGAGGTATGGCACCCTCGTGGACCCAAAATTCGAAAATCATGGGAAACTCATTGCCGGTGTTAGTTTTTTCTAATATGTGCGGTATTGTTTGGTATCCACATATAGCATATCGACGTATGCCATCGAGAGCTGATTGGCTGTGCACGCAAAAGGCGTAGGTGTACCTATTCTTCACTACGCCATAGAGTTACTAGTTTTATATAATTTTGGGTCCCTGATTTTCAGTGATAAGTCTTATGACGTGAAAATAAAGTGTATGTTGTCATAGAAGAGAGGCAGTAACCAAATTGGGGACACGGGTTTCTGTCCATTCTTGTTCGCTATCATGTGTCATTGGTGAAATAATTTTATTAATATCGGTAATTTATGTTATGTACTGTTATACTTTGTACCTGTTTGCAATTCTGTTTTGTTATATAATACTTATTTACGTAGTTTTTTTGTTATGGCATTGTAGTTGTCGTCATGTTTATGGCGGTTTTGGGTGCATTATAAGTACGTAATAACTCTGTTTGATGATGGCTCTCATCGCGTTATCCAGCGTTCACTCGCACTGATGCGTTTCCCCATTGCTGATTGTCAAAAGGTGTGTACTATACTGGACCGTGTGTTTATTAACCAGATCGTAAATTTCGATAACACACCTGTTACTGTAACCTGTAGTAGAACATCACACATGTGTATCAGTAGATTAAGGTCTATTCTCTGTATTTTCGAGAGAATAAGATATGCCATAATATTATGCATGGTATCATTCCCACGTAAATAATAATTGTCTCATAACTCACCAAGAGAAATAAAATTAGTGTCAAAACTGCTTTAAACGTGGAGTGTCAAAACTGCTTTAAAAGTATTGTCTCAACAACCTTTGTAGCACTGAAATGAACTTTCTTAAGTTTTATCCAGTCCAAATCCGAATATATATTATTTGTTTTCAGTCAGCGCAATCTCGTTTGTGGATCTGATTGGTTTATTTTACTTGCTCAAAAACGCAGATATCGACATCAGGGTAGAAGTCTGCCGCAAGGTTAGGAAGTGTATTGTTAGGAAGTACTTTGCTTTATTTTAATGTATCACGGCTATACAAAGCTACCCTGTTGGAAGAACGAAAAACCAAAGCAAACGGTGTTATTTTGGTTGTAATTTGAGACATTTATGCGATAGTTTTGAAACCATTGTTCTGATTGCACCTAACTAGAGAGTATTCTCAAATAGTGGTTAATAATTATTTCAAAATATTTTTGTCTGTTTGTATCACGCCTCAATCATCACTGGATTAAGGGTTTGTCACAGTTATATTTTATTCCACGATTGTGCACGTAGCTCTCTTTTGTTCAGGCTATTTAAATGATGTACAGACTATGTTCTTACAAAACTGCTATAAATTAGAAACTTTTTAGGGGACATGGTGTCCCACAACATATTAGCTTATAACTTCTGCAGGCGTCGAATCAAAAAATTAAAACCATAACTTTTAATCGAGATCTATAACTGTGTGTATGTATTTTTGTGTGAGAGCAGCCTTTCTTGAGTTAATATGAACCGAAGTTTAAAAAATAACCCGAACACGTAAAATTATCAGTTTCGAGTAAAATGTTTTCCTGCTTGCAAGGGAGCTTGGTGTGCTGATACGGATATTTAACCAATTAAACGCGCTTGTTTTATTGGTGTAAACCTACATTTGGTACTTCACTAACCCTGCGGAACGGGGTCAGGGTGCTTCATTACTAAAGTTCGGCACCAAAAACTTCCAAATTTTGATGTTTTTTTCAATTTATTTGTACGTTAAGTGCTAAAATACGCCCTTATATATGCCATTGTACTGAATATGATAAAAGCAATTATTGTGCTTTCGTAATATTATATATCTAATCCGCGAAGGGCTCGCTACATTCGTTGACGCTTCGACTAATAATTTTTCTTGAAAATTGTGATTTATAAATTTTTAATCTGTCCATCTCCTATAAATACAGAGAAATATAAACGGTTGGCTGGTTTTTATGTGTTCAGGAAATGGTAGTAACGCATCGCTTAATGCGTTAATAATAGTGCATTCTAATATTTTCTATTGAAATCAAGGTTTTGATAACAAACACCATATAAATAATTTTGAAACGACCGAAGACATGCGATATTGAATTAACCGAAGGATGATAAACCATATTGGACGGTATTTAGTAAAATTATAGTTTTATTCAAGGTTATAACGACAATGGCTTAAACATAAAACAATTTCAACGTTTCAACATATGTCCACCACTTAAGCCAAACAGTGAAAACATACTACCGTGACTTGCAATAAATACAGGCGAAATAAAATCCAACAAGGAAACGGTAGACGATGATGCAGCACCCAAAGTTAGTCGCAATCGGCAAAGTAAAGTTTTTAGAGCGAGGAAGGTCGTTGTGGAGAAATTTCTGACACACAGCAGGCACCGACTAGTTTGGTGCGCAGTTACAATCAGATTAAGTGCTCAAAAATCGGACGAAGTTCCGTTCGATTTTGACAGTTTTCGATTAAACTAAAACCGATTGTTTGCGATTAATTTAACGAGTTTAGATTGCGTTGAAATGAAAAATAAGATTTAATAAAGATTATTAGTTTGCGTTTAATTTAACTAATTTAGTTTAAATTAACATCGATCGATTGCATTATCGTTCGATTTCGTTTGCATTCGAGTTTATGTGCACGTAATTCTCATTATAACTATGTATAAAACAGTGATTATAGTCTAAAGAAAACATTTTGCTGCATTCATTGTATCAGCAAGCGATTTGTTAAAACGCTTGGGTCCTGAAAACAATTGAAAATCCATGATTCAGGCAAAGCGTGTAGTTCAACGCATGTTCTGTAGATCACCATCGCTTAGACAGTAAAGGATTGAGTTCGTACACGTCTTCAGTATCTTAATAACAACGACATGCAAGGCGAAACTTTGTTCAGTTCGTAACAGGATCGCAATCGCTGCTGAAAACAGTAAAAAATGCTTTTGCAGGTTCATACAACTATTCTTGTGTTTTAGGTACTTACCGTGCTCTATCTAAGACCCGAAGCGCCTGCCGAAATTGCAAAATGTATGTCATGGCAAGATGCTCTCGTATCGTTGCTGCTCAAACGATGTTCGCCGCTGGAGAGTGCCCGGCGTGGTGCAGCGTCTCCGCTACAACCTTCGCTCACAGCAGCAGTTGCGCTAACGCATTCGTCTGGCGTCGACGCGGCATCCGCGTCATCTCAGTCGTTTCATAGATCGCATAACGCGTCGGAGCCGAATTTGCATGTTGCACGGGAGCGTGAGCTAGATTATGCGACTGCCACAAGAATCAGAGAGATGACACCGCCTTCGGCAGTAGCCGGTTCGGCACAACATATTTCGTCGCGTTTGTTTAACGTTGTCGATACAACATTTTCACCGGAGATGTGTCTGGATTTAGCCAGCGCATCTCCGCACACGGCTGCAAATTTGCTGGAAACGTTTCGTTATGAAGAAAATGGTAGCGGTGAGTTCAGCGTAACCTTATTTGGAAAACCATTCTCTCTTATCTATTATGAAGTTTGTTAGTAATTGTCGTCCGATCAATTTGATATGTAACAGGCCCATTTTTGGACGACTAAAAGGAAGGTGGGCACTCGGGCGAGCCCGTCGATAATTTTATAAATAAAGTGCTTTACGCGGCTCCCGCGGGTTCGGGTTGCCTGTTTGTGGGGTGAGGGGTATATATTTGTGCCGGATTCAACGGCGGGAATTCAGTGATGGGTTACACGCCTATCGGGGCATAATTCCTAGGTTTTTCATGGGGAAGGGTACCCAATCGTGAGCACAGCGGGTCTGTTCTGGGCTCAAATGAAAGCCTCGGATATATATAGTTGTGTTATATAAAGTTATTTAACTAAATGTGATTTATCGTAATTAAATATGATTTATCCGCTATACGTACATGGTTATTTCCTTATAAGTCCGCGGATCCAGATTGGATGCACGGGACCGGTCTCATTTTAAAGATCGTAAAATTCTCTACTTGAAAGGTTGAGTACTTAATTTGCGATTTCCTGACGGTTCCGGAGTTATCCGCCGGAGCCGCAACCCTTTATTCCGAGTTTTTCGGAATTGTCACTTTCTTTTAGTTTTATCAGCTAATGTTAGCTATAGGGCGAACAGCCAATCCTTTTTGTGGTCCTCACTTGTGAGGACTGTAGTGACAGCTGTCTGTCGCTGCCAATTTTTCTACCAAAATCAGGGGAACTTCACGGTCCTACCACGCGGGGTAGGGCTTTTCCTATATATATCGGGGCGTTAAAGGAGTCGTACCGTCCTACTTATTCGCGGGGCGGGTATAGCAAGAGCTCGCCAAACCCTAACGTTCCTAAAATATAAAATACCAATTTTTTATGCTTAAAATCGCTAACTTTCCTCTAAAAATTCGACCTAATCTAGAATGAGTTACTTATGAACTTATACATTTCAACAATTACAAATACCAAGGGTACAACAAAGTATGACGATAATCATAAAAATGGCAACGAAATTACATACGGATAGGCGCTTTTATGGCCATAATCAACAAAACGAATATAAATGGTACTCAAATAACAATATATATACGGTTATAACAATTCACGTACAATTCAGGGTACAAATCGGGTACACGTAATCAATATAATCAGTTTATCAATTCAAATAGGTATGTGCTGGCACAACGATATAAAGATGCACAACAATGGATACGATCATGGTTATAGAGACGAGTTAAATACGTAAATGGGTGCCTTTATTGCAAACAGAAATGGTATGATATTACAAGACAGCAATGGTAATAATATACAAAATCAAGTACATCAATGGGTGCCTTTATAGCAATTCAAACGGTACATAATACGACAGATACAACCATAAATGTACATCAATTTTCCATTCCAGAAATAGTAATTATACACGTTCTGATCATGAAAATATTGGTGGTGCAAACCGAAGTGCTGAAAATGCATATAGTTAAATAGCGGGCCTAGTGATTCCTGATTTGCTCTGTATATAATGATTATCAAATCTGTTCCAATTACATATACATACGCGGGCGGGTAAAAGGCTTCGCTTTCGTGCAGCCATTGTTGTTGGGGTTCCAATTTTGGGAGAGATCCGTGGCCGAATGCATAAATATTGGCCATTAGTATGTGGCCAGGATTAACCTATCTCGTAACGATCCAGCAAGGATCTGTTACATTGGTTAAATTAAGGAAAGGCCGAAACCTCGGTCTTGATTAAACTGTCTCTGATTGGCCGGACACCGGTGTCAAAGATGCCAACAGTCGGGGTGAGCTGTCCCGACTGAAAGTAGCGATTCAGTTTGACTTGTACAGCGCGGAGTTCGAAAGATGATTCTGTCCGAGTCCGACGCTTTTTTGTATAGACGTCATGTGGTTTTCTTTTTCGTTTCGTTGGAGTGGTCGCGGTTGTGAACCATAGTTGGACGACCCGGGATACAGACCTGTATGTACGTACGTGGGAGGGCAGTAAGAACGCGGATAGTGGTAGACTAGCCTTTGTCGGAAATGGAAAAACAATTATTCTAGAGTTCTGTTTTGATAGCCATCGCCTTCCCCCTCTGTTAGCTTGTCTCGTCCTGTCCTCCGTTGTTCGTCCACCGTGGAAGCCGGACCCTAGGTGACCTGTAGGAAACTTTCCCTTCTTGCGGAAGTCATTCTGAATTCCCCTCGGTCATGAATTATGGTGAAATAAATGCTACACTCGCGCAGAATTAATTTTACATGATTCCTGAGTCAAGTTAGGAAATTTTTCTTGAGTCGGCCGAGGTTAAATAACAAATTTCTAAGAAAAATTTTGAAATTATCACATACCAATCCTTGCTGTCATTTTGATTTTGAGCGTTTCCTTAGGCTGCTTTGTTCATGATTCATACACATATTTTTACCGGATTTATTTACTCAGTAACGAACATGTACACTGAAAATTTGCCAACAGGAACCGAGTGTAACCAAATTGATATTTCGCAAAATTCTCTCCAGGACATTTACTGCAATTTTGCACTGTAGTCCGCCAGCACTTAGCCTCTCAAACGGGACACCAAGGTTGGTTTCAACCGGGTCCATGAGCTCGGTGACCCGATCGCCCCCACCTAAAATTTTAATGGTTCATAATTCGATATTGCTTCCTGGAAATTTGACGATTTTTGTTTTTTAACAGAATTTAGGCCTTTTTTCAGTCCTCGAGCTTGGTAAATCATGGCTCGTTCAAAAAATTTTAAAGAAATTAAACCCGAGTGGAGCAAAAGCCGCCCAGGTTTTGTACAAATTTACATAGTAACACAGTTTTAAGGCATATCAGTTTCATAGGCATGTTTAGACTTCGGTTCATATTTGCAGCTAGAGTATATTTTCGTTTCTGCTCCTTGTAGGAGTTCAGCTTCACCATTCAAGCTTAGAGACTCTAACACGCCGTCGCTGCAAATGCAATATCAAATGTACCAGACCACCTGTGCAAATTTTTACAAAGAAAGGCTGGTAGAATTTCAGAAATTCTAATTTTTACGCTTTCCCGGCCGTTTCATCAATGGAGCCATAGACTGAAGCCAGTCTGAAACTGATGAAGATTGTTATAGGATACAATTTAGGATGATTTCCTTAAGAATTCCTCACGGTCGAAATGACCGTCGTATCTGGTTGCGCAAACCCGAATAATTAGCTGAAAACGATAAATTTACCTAATTTATGTATGGAATAAAAGTATACTTGAGAATCGCTATTTCAACGTTTTCTGATCCATTTTTGCTCACTTTAGGATCAGTGTCGATGGCTTACGAGACAACGTCACTCATGATTTTAACTCTTAATTGAATCTTAGCTAGTTAAATAACTTCTGAACCCGGCGCCCCATGCCCAAAATTAACGTACGAATTTATGCATCTGTATGATATAGCTATACAATCTTGTGTAAAATGTGAGGGAATGTGAAAGTGGTTAAAGCACAAGCGTTGGGATTCCCGTTGACCCATGGTTCGTGAGATTAGGAGGGTCTTACCCCTATACAAGCATCATCATTAATCAGCCATGATGAGCAATCCGAAACATCAAAATCAGTTCCCCTTAAGAACTACATTTCGAACATAAGACCGTTAAGAATCAGTTAAGATAGGTTAAGTATTTATACCCAGCGGAGCTAGTGAAATTGGGGCTAGCCCCAGGGTTTATCATTGCATCGTTAGTCGCTTGCTTGCGAGCTCAACCGTAGTTATCCTAAATTTCAATAGAGGATTATTTAAGTATATTATTATTAAACCTAAAAACACACATTTTACGAACCAGCTCATATTTTAACGATCCGCATATAGCGATTCCACACTGAGCCGCTAATACCCGCTGTAGTGCGAAGATGCTTTGCGACGTTGGATACAAACTTTATATATAGTACACTCGTGAACATAGGGATTGATAGGGTCCAAAGTTATCAAAATTTATAAAGGCTTGGTGATTCATATCGTTAGGATATTTACGAAACATTCCATCTGGAACTTTAATTTGAGCTTAGGTCGACAGGGTTGAGGCAGCGCATCAGCTGTAAAAAATTCATACCGAGAACGATAGATTGGCGACAACGTATTTACCGTGGCTCTGAATGGAGTTATCGTTACTTTCACGTGTGCCACAGTAAAAGTATGAAATATACCAGAGCCATAGCCTGATCAAAAGCTTAGCCCCATATCTATTCAATGGAAACTTCTTGTGAGCTAGCAAATTAATAAGTTTCTCCCACGTTGATTTCAACGTTCAAGCCCGGTAAAGTTACTTGCTTAGCGGAAAAGCCCTCATTTTAGAAAGAAATTTAGTAACTTGAACTTCTCATTTGGATCATAGTCGCGTGTTAACTCATCGGTATCATCTGTATATAGGATGATTTGGGCTATTTAATTCCGATTTTTACTTAGTTTTAATAACCATTCGATATCTTAGCACTCGACGCAAAGACGTCACTGTTGTTCTGGTCGTTTTGGGTTGAAACGAACCCTAGGACTCAGGCTAGAATTCCTTAAGGACCCGCGAACCTTCGGTCTTTCTTACCTTAAAAGTTTATAGTATCAATTATGTCGCATCGGGGCAAAAAAGCAGTTAAGAAATAACTTGATTTTATATTAATTAGGACTCTGGTAACCCTTTGCAAGAACATGTGCTCTTTGCCAGGATCTTAGAAAATAGTTCCGGCGAACCGGGTTTAGGCTTTAAAGCATTTACCTACCTTAAAATACTTGATTACTCCGAGTCTAGCATCTTTCTCTCGAGCGGACTCGATCCTGCACGTTCTTACAATTGTATAAAATACAGCTAAAATTTTCATATAAAAGTTAATACTAGTGAAGCTCGCTTGCGAGCCAGAATTCGAGTGGTGAGAACAATCCCCCGAAGTCTGTTGTGGAAAGCACACACAAACAAAGCCTACACACAGTACGCAGGTACAGCATTATATAAACCGTGAGTGATGAGTCATAGTTATATACGCCTGCCTCTTTTGATAGCCAACGTATGCAGTAGGCAAAACATCATACAACGAGTACAAAAACAATGAACTAACAATTTAATCAATAAAACCCTAAACTGACCGTGAAAAGAACGTTAAAGAATTCAAACCGACACTTGAGAAAAATCTCATTTTTCATACCAAGTATGAAGCAGAAGTGTGAAAAATATTTGCCACACAATATTCTTGACACTCGCAATAAGCTTGTCGGTCCAGAAAACCCCATATCCGACACTAAAACCAACAATAAGCACACATTCAAGTGCTTTTCCCACGACTTGTCACCAAAAATTTCCAAAAGGTCATTTTTTATGCCAAGTATGAACCAGAAGTGTAAAAAATATTTGCCCAACAATATTTTTAACACTTGCAATGAGTTTATCTGCCCAGAAAACGCCATATAAGACACTAAAAGCAACAAAAAAACACATTTAGGTGCATTTCCCACGCTTTTCACCAAATATGAAATTTGGCGTCAAATATAAGCTTATAGACTCCAGATTGGGAAGTAGTTGAAAAACTTGTTATATATCATTGGAAAGCCCTGGGTAAAGCTACATGGAATAGGCCTATTAGTTTGCGGATATCTCGTGTACTTATTGAGAAAAGTCGCAAAAACTGGAGGAGGTGCCCGAAAAATGGGCCAAAATTACGTCATTTTGCCCCATAACTTTTTTCACGGCAACGGCAAAAAATTCAAAAATCGTGCTCCGTCACTACACCTAAATGCGGTTCGAATGAGCCATAGTGCATCAAAATCCGCCCAACCGTTATCGAGATCTAGGTGCGACACACAGACACACACAGACAGGACCTCCTCAAGCCCCCCTCCAGAGCCAAAATTGAAAATTCTCGTTCCACTCGAATTCAAAAAGAGACGAGGAAGTGCCGTTTAGTTGAACGGGAACAGCACCGTCCCATCTTCAGGGTCAAAATGACCAAAAACAGATTTAAAAGGGTTCTTTGCCAAATGTGGCAATACGGGTACCACTCTTTCGTAGCCTATATCTCTCGATACAGGCTTCGCACCGAAAAATGAGCTCGCACAATCGGCTCATCGAAATGTACAGCCTCGCTGACTATAATGGTTTTGTGTGACCGACCAGCCCCTATGCCGCCGTGGGCCCGAATACGACGCTTTGAAAGAAATGGCGATTTTTCAGATTTGTGGTGTTATTGCTTGTTTTTACTTTAGAACGAGTGCCTGATAGGTTATCAAGCATGTTGGATACGACGATTTTGTTATCTCGAGTCCAACTTGACTATATAATACCTTTTCATGGGGTTTCAAGGGTTTTACTGTCGACGATGTAGTGTGTTTTCATTTGTCTGACTATGTATTGCGTGCTGGACATCATGGATGGTATATCTGTGTTTGTTAAGGTTGACTACAACGATTTGGGTTAAAGCTGGCTACATTGAGTCCATCATGCATATTTCATTCCTTTTCATAGGTTTTCAATGGTTTTTAGGCACATGAACCCGATTTCCCGAATAGACTCTGTCTTCTGCTATTTGGTTACGCATTGCGTAGAGGTCATCATGAATTACCTGTACAGATTTTTCGGTATGTTGAATGCGATCGTTTGGTTATCTAGAGTCTAGAACGGGTATCTTATGTGTCTTCAGACATTTTCATTGGGTTTAGAATCAATGAACCGAATTTCCAGAAAATAGTATGTCTTTAGTAAGCTGGCACATGGCATCAAAAATAGATTATATAGAGGCTTTTGGGTATGCTGAATACGATGGTTTGATTATCTAGAGACCAACAAGTATATGTTACGCCTTTTTATGGGTTTTACATGGATTTAGGTCAATGAACAAGATATCCAAACTTTAGTCTGTCTTCGGTTCATTGGTTACGTATTGCGTGCAGATCATCAAGAATTGTCTATATAGGTTTTTGGTAGGATGAATACATGTTTTTTTTGCTGGATGAATACGCTGGTTTGGTTATCTAGAGACCAGCACAAATACTTGACAAAACATCATACAACGAGTACAAAAACAATGAACTAACAATTTAATCAACCCTTTACCAAGTCAATTTAACCCTGAACTGACCGTGAAAAGAACGTTAAAGAATTCAAACCGACACTTGAGAAAAATCTCATTTTTCATACCAAGTATGAAGCAGAAGTGTGAAAAATATTTGCCACACGATATTCTTGACACTCGCAATAAGCTTATCGGCCCAGAAAACCCCATATCCGACACTAAAATTAACAATAAACACACATTCAGGTGCTTTTCCCACGACTTCTCACCAAAAATTTCGAAAACGTCATTTTTTATGCCAAGTATGAACCAGAAGTGTAAAAAATATTTGCCCAACAATATTTTTAACACTTGCAATGAGTTTATCTGCCCAGAAAATGTCGTATAAGACACTAAAAGCAACAAAGAACACATTTAGGTGCATTTCCCACGCTTTTCACCAAATATGAAATTTGGCGCCAACTATAAGCTTATACACTTCAGATTGGGAAGTAGTTGAAAAACTTGTTATATATCATTGGAAAGCCCTGGGTAAAGCTACATAGAATAGGCCTATTAGTTTGCGAATACCTCGTTTACTTACTGATAAAAGTCGCAAAAACTGGAGAGGGTGCCCGAAAAATGGGCCAAAGTGACGTCATTTCGCCCCATAACTTTTCCCACGGGAAAAATTCAAAAATCGAGCTCCGTCACTACACCTAAATCGATCATTGCCGTTCGAATGAGCTATCTTGCATCAAAATCCGCCCAACCGTTATCGAGATCCAGATGCTACAGGCAACATACAGACAGGACCTCCTCAACCCCCTTCAGAGCCAAAATTGAAAATTCTCGTTCCACTCGCTCGCTTCGCGCGCGAGTGGAATGAGATCTCTTCGCTCTCTCATTCCACTCGAATTCAATTAAGTTCTCCACGTTTGATAAGCTAGGCATAGTGTACAAAGCGATCGATAAACTTTCTTAGTAAATAGTTATTTCTAAACAATCTTAAGAGTTAGGAAATCGGTGCCAATCTGTCTACCGCGACCTGCGAGCCAAAAATTACGATGTCCGCACTGCGCGTCCTCTTAGTTCGCAGTGGCTCACGAGTGTAAATTAAAACGGCTAAACCTAAGAAAAAATAGGTTACAGTTGAGCCGAGCCTGAGCATAAAATATACATATATTTAAGCACATCTGTATACTTATTTTACTTACTATCGTTAGGCGACGTCAAGCAGGGATAATGTAGCGGGTGAATTATTCGCGCACCGCTAAAATTACTACTCGTGGACGTCAAATCCACCATATAATTTCCATATGCTTTCGGAATCGGTAAAAGCATCGGCGTTATTTATAATGAATTTCTGCCGTGTTGGCACGCCTTGCCAGTTACACTAGGTATGCTAAGGCCCGATGAACTGGCCATGGGATAAGTCTGAATTGAGCTAAATAAAAGGGATCGTTATTAATTCGCTGTTCAAAATTTCTATACACGGGTATGCATGTATACTGCATTTGTGTCCCTAATCGGACGTGTACTCGATTTGCTTGTCTTTTAAATAATCCTGGAAAACCCATCGCGTCCTTGCGTTAATTAATGTTATATGTAGCGATATGTATAAAAAGGGGTTTGAAATCGTCGCCTCTGTCGACGACCTGCGTTCGGACTCGATGTCGGGAAGTTCGCAAGTCTTAGCGTGGTTCGCCGATCATTTAACGTGTATGTACGACTGGATTTACCAAAAGTCCAACGCTGCCGACGAGAATTCAAAGGAAACGCTTGCCGCCGAATTCGTTATGACAGAAACGATCCGAAGTAAAACGTCTAGGAATTGTCGGACCCTAGTGGGGGCTACAGTAGCCACAAGTTAAATAGGCGGAAATTGTAACTGACCAAACCCAACGTTGTATTCGATCGAGACTTCCAGGTGATACCAGGATAGGGAATAGCGGTATGGTCTCCTTGGCCTAAATGGTAATACCACGCAGACAACGTATGCAATCTATTCGGCGGGATCCGAATACATCACATGAAGCGCTCCTGTTTGCTAAGCTCCGTTGCTTCTTAGACAGACCGAGCGGGGTGGTCCGAAATGAGTCTTTTAGGTCCGCCCACGATTATGATAGCTGGGTCGTATGGGCACTGCGTTTGGAAGTGCGTAGTGCAGCAGTGTCATGTTCGTTACAAGTGCGTTAATCTAAGATCATTCGTTTGTGACATCGTTCGACTCCGCTACGCGTCATTTTACAACGACATAATTTTGGTTGTAACCGTATTTTTATAAGCATTGCAAGAGGTGAATATGCGGATTTAGTGACTTTTTTTACAGGAGACCGGTAAAAATTGCTGTTTTACGTTCAATTTACGCTCATTAAGTATAAATTTTCAAGCGCCATTATGCGTGAGTCCACTTCAGGTCCGTACACCTAGGTTGTTCTTATGTCAAGTCAGTTCACGATCGTAATAGCGATGAACGCTAATAAATCACAATTTTCGTTTATGTACGCGTGCACGATTTACGATGCAGTAACGTGTAGACTGTTCACGGTAACTATTTTGTGATTTAGACTCGCATTGTCGTGATCTCGTACAAGTGAAAACCTGATTACCGATCGTGATTTTTCTTGCATGCTGTAATACACAAACAGACCGCGAACATAACTGATTCATAATTTCATGTGATGAACGCGGACAAACATGCAAAATGGACAAATGTGCGCGAATAAAAATTTGACTCGTACATGAAATAACCCATGTTCCGTTCACAAAACACAAAACCAATTGCAAAAATGTGAAGGCATAATTCTGCTAAAATCATTTCGTGATTTTGATAGAAGAACAACCTTGGTGTACCCACCTAAATTGGACCCACCCATTATTAATATTGTATGCTTTATACATATTTGACCAATCTTCTTTTCTTTCTATAGTTTACTGTTCACGTAGTTGCAAAATTAGTTGGACACTTATGCTTACATAAAAGGATATTGTAATTTTTTAGCCGGAATGCGCATGTTTTTGTAACCCATCAGAAAAAATTTGGTAGTTTTCTTAGTCACGCATCAAAAGTACCTGGGGAGGCCTGGGTATGAACTGGGTTGGCCAAAATTTCCAGGGGCAGCGTTACCTCGGGGAACTGTATGGTGGTCGAAATAACTGGTCCCACTCCACGTATTCGATGAAGTCCGTATAAGAATTTATAGTTTTAAAATTAGGACCGATTGATTTTGCCGCTGACTGTCAAATGGGCTTCGAAAGTGCAATTGAAGCTATACAAGACGATACGAGAAGCTTACCTGAAGACTCGTTTAATCTAACATATAAAAAGTTCTCTCCACCGGTGCTGGACCCGAGTTTGCTAGCAATGTCATCCTCGACCGCAGCACCACATCCAACGTCGTCAAACTGCGTTGACACAATGGTTGTCAAAGATAAATGCGACACGCTCAGTGAAGGTGCCCTCGTTTTGCCCGGAAGACCGCAAAGGGGCTCTTCTGCCGAACAGCTTAGAGTAGTACCACGAGGCACTGGAGCAACTAGTTGTATCCACAGGAGACAACGTTCGCAGACAAACGATTACTACGAATTATCGCCTGCTCAAACTGCTGGTAGTCCACCTATTTCTAGCAACACAGAGCGAGTATCGATATCGACTGAAAGTTCGTTGAATCGCAGCCCTGATACACGTAGGTTAATTCGATTTGTCTATTTTTGGTTTTAGAACGTTAACAGCAACATTGAAGCTTAAACTTTTATTCGTCTATATATAGCCAGACTACATATGAAGCGCGGTAGAGAGTAATTTTTTGAGGTTGTTAGAATTTTTTACTCGGTATAAGATTGATATGAAAAATCAATCTACTTAACAACAACTGTTTTCATATTGTTTTAGTCTAACTGCTCAATAATTACAGTTATTGAAACGGAGCGAGCGGAGTTTCCACTGAAGGCGGGAAGGGAGGGTGGGATTCGTGAAATTTTTTTGTTTCGCTGTCATTCATAACTCATCTTCAAACGGTTGGATTTCGATATTTATGTTGATAGCAAAAGTGATGTTATGTGTTCATTAGTTGAACTCGACCGACTCCATCTTACGGGACAAAATGCCAAAAACAGGTTTTTAAGAGTTGTTTGCCAAATCTGGCCATACCAGCCCACATATCGCGACACAGGGTTTGCATCGAATAAGGAAGACCACCATCAGCTCATCAATTCCATCTCACAGAATCAGATCACAAAATCAGTTCATCGAGGACTAAAACTTTTCTGTCCACGACTTTCTTGTGGAACCACTACTTCGTCCGCTTGGTCAGAATATTGTTCGTCGACACTTTGGCAGAAATAACGTGTTTAAAATTTCGGTATGTTACCTCATGGTTTTACCGTATAATGAGTGCCTATTGGATTATAAAGCCTTTGGATACGATGGTTTAGTTCAACTTGACTATATTGTATCTTTTCATGAGTCAAGGATTTTACTTTCGGCGATCCTGATTTCCAAAATGTAGTGGTTGGTTATGTATTGCGTGCAGGACATCAAGGATGATCTATATGTATATAGGTTTTTCGTACGCTGAGGTTAAAACAAAATTTCAACTAATTTTTTCCTGAAATTAATCAAATTTTTTTATTCCAAAACTGGATTTTTGTAAGAAAATTTTGTCACGTGTTATGTCAGCTGGAGGTGTTTTTACCGAGAGTAGCCAAAAAGTTTGACAGGGGACTCCAACCGGGATGTGCAGCAAAATGTCAGGGTCTCCCCCTTCCCCGCAAATTTGGAGAAGCCAGGACCGAGCTGCATCGCGTTGTCTCTGTAGCATAGTTCCAAGCTCATAGTGTCGTATAATGGTAAATTTGCCGTACATATTGTGCGTAAAGATATATACATTTTTTGTGTAACGGTAGCTAGTTTATATGCTATTGAAAAATTTTGTAAGTGTAATATCGGCGGATATATCTTTTCTAAATTTTCCAAATAGACAAAACACAACCGTATTGGAGAACGTGATGAGATTATAATTATACTATAAACAGCATGATCTGCATTAAACGATTATGCGGAACTGAGAGTTTTAATAACACTAGCTTTCATTTCTCTTAGAACTGAAACTGTGTCATTGGATGTTTTGTTTTTTGGAGGGTAAGTCCAGAATGGCCGCCCCAGATACCCTCCACCGCTAAGCCGTTTTTCTGTAAGCAGATATATACATAAAGAATGAGACTAGTGCTCCTCAAAATGAGACCGATAGCAGCCGTATGTATTTGCTCGAGTGACGGCAGATTAATTGCTATTTTCGGTATATATCATGGGCTCATACAAAACCCGTTTTAACGCAACCGTGCAGCGTAAATAGAGATAATAGCAGCACACTGTTTGTAGCTACATAGAGGATGACTTGATCTATTAAATGAAACAAATAATATATATCTCCAATGGTTGCGGACATATTTCCATTCACATGTATTTTGGAAATGTTTACTCATTCAAAACACATTTTGATCCAACCCTGCATCATAAACAATGACAACAACGATAAATGTACGTCCGTCTACATAGAGGAGGAATAGCTCTACAAGATGAGCCCAATATATGCTATATATATCGGGGAGTAACCGGAATTCGGGTTTCTGTGTAAATCGTGTTCCAGTTGCGGCTCCGGCAAATAGGAAAAAACCATACCGGAACTGGAATTCCGGTTAAAAAAATTTTGTTTAAAATTTTCCGCATTTTGTCTTCATCTGTGGTCCAAACATACATTATATACTATATATAATATATATACTCGAAAGGTTTATAATAAATATAAAGAAAAGGTTTACGCCTGATTTAACATTAATTTGAAAACAGTATCAACGGTTTCAAGGGGCTAATATCATTGAGCTTAGGTTTCTTATCCTGATTATCAGATTCTCCACTATTCTCAGTAGTTTATCCTGACTTGGCTTGGTTTCACTGATTTGTGTGACAATGGAGAAATCGTCAATAGATGGACGAACATTACATGTAAGCGCGTGCCTATATACTGCTGAATTTTGTATCTGATCGTTGCTAAAGTTTCTGCCAGTGCGTGCGGACACGCCCGAGTGCTCAGAGACCCTCGTTGCTAAATGTCGACAGGAACTGCCGATGTAGTCTGCTTCACAAGCAGAACAGGTGTACTGATAAACAACTGAGGATCTGAGTGCATCCGGAATTCTGTCCTTGAAACTAAAGCAATTTCTTAGTCTTTTGCCAGCTTGAAACACTATGCTGAGGTTACAGCTTTGAAATTTAGCACTGAAGATTGCTCTGATTCGTTTGTTCAGTTGGTTTGAGTATCTCCCAAGATACGGTAACTTAAGCGTCAAAAACTGTTCTTCCAGTTCACAATTCCGCTCGTTACTTGTGTCATCGTCAGATGTTGTTACATTGTTGGTATTATTAGCTGTATCATTTTGGGCCATCCATTTGTTGATGAAACTAGCCGTGGTCTTATCTACGATTTTTGGTGGAAACCCGTTATTACACAGCGTCCTTTGTAAAAATCGTATTTCTTGGTGTATGACGCTGTAATTCGAACCAATCATAAATGCCCGATGTAATAGACATTGTATGAGGCCAGTTTTGTACTTCGGTAGAACGAATGAATCAAATTTACATGTTAGACCAGTGTAACTTGGCTTCCTATAGCTAGATGTTATAAACCCACTATTAGATTTACTGACTTTGACGTGAAGAAACGGTGTATATATATACTATTCTCCAACTCAGTTTCAACCGTGAATTTAATTGATGGATGTTGTGCATTTAGAAATAGTAGAAACTGTTGGGATTGTGTTTCGTTGTCAAAGATTACGAATGTATCGTCTACATATCTTCGGTAATACTTTGGCCTGAAGCTGGATGGACATTTGTGAAGCCATGTTTTTTCCGAACAGCACATTAAGATGTTGGCTAAGGTCGGTCCTAGTGGGGACCCCATGGCTACGCCATCTATTTGTTCATAGACCGTGCCTTCAAAGAGGAACTGTAGATTGAGCACGCATAGACGTATGGCTTCTATCAGTTTGTTTGTGGGAATCGGAGATACAATTTCTTTATTATCCGCCGCTAGTTTGATAAATTGTAGAGTTTCAAGTATTGGCACGTTGGTAAAAAGGGCAGTTACGTCATAACTGGCTAGATATACGCTATCAAAGTTGGTGTTAGAAATTTCACGGGCAAACTCGAACGCACTTTTGACTGTGTAGCAATTGCGTGTAATAGGTTCCAGAATAGGAACGAGAAACTGTGCTAAATCGTGAACCGCTGATTTAATACATGACAAAATTGGTCTAAGTGGTGTGCCAGTTTTATGCACTTTTGGACTACCATATAGGATTGGTGGTCTTGATCCTAACGGGGTTAGCGTTTGATATTGCCAATGGTTAATATGTTTGCCTTTTTTCAAAGACTGTAGAAATTTACTAACTTGGCATTCCAGTCTAACCGTTGCTAGATACGGATTTTATAGATTTGCAACTCGAAAATGCTTCGTATCGTCTAGAATAGTGTTCATTTTTGTGATATAATCATTACGATCCATTATTACTACTCCTCTGCCTTTATCAGGCGCTGTAACTACTATACTTCTTAGATAGATTTTTGATCGCCTGCGTTTGGGATCGAGAGAAATTGCTGGTCAGTTGGTTGTGGATGAAATTACTCATTGCTGTATCTACAGTGCTACGGAGATCATTTTTGAAAGCAAAATTTTTGGCACAAATTCAGCAGCAATAGCTCTAATCTGGCATGTATTAAGGTCTTATTTATTTTTTGGTACGTAGGCACAAAATCCAGACCCTTAATCAAGGCTGAACGATCGGTTGCTGACAATTCAATGTTCGACAGGTTAAACACACAATTTACTTGTTTACAACAGTTATCATCGGTCGCTAACCTAGGTTTGAGACGATGAAGTTTTTTGGTGTGCTTTTCTTTGCATTGGTCCTGAAGCTTAATTGAAAGCCAGCGGATATGGGTAGAAACGATGTACCAATCCAAATAATTTACAGCGCTTTTGAGTATCGAGCCAGTTTCAGCTAGATGTTTAGACAATTGGTTGCTACATTTTTTATGCTTAGTGATTTCGTTCTCCAACAATTTTTGAACGAAACCCGGCCAGTTAGTGACATTGCGGATTATGGCACGATTTTTGGTCTTAATGAAGTTTGGTGTACACTTTGCTTCAATACAGTTCTGCAAAAATTGGCAATGAGAACCACGTTTGACAAGGTTTATGGAAGCTTTACAAAGAGACGACGTAATTGCCATATTTTGACCTTAGGCCTGTGGTAATTCCTGTTGGAATTGTACGGAAATCAATTGGTTTATGGCTTTAATCGTGGTGTCATATACCTTTACTGCGATTACTCCGACATGTCAAAAGCTGGCTATATTTAACGTTCTAAAGCTCATTCGTGAATTTTAATAAAACGAAATACGTGCTGCAAATTATGAAGTATTAAAACGCAGAAAACTCAACAATGAAAGGTAAGAACAACCATGTACACGTCCGACAAAATTGCGAGCATTAAGCAATAAAATTATACTAGCCCTACTCACATATATATACATAATGCAACGCTGCCAAGATGTATGAATTTGATAAACTTTTTGAGCATTTTTTGGCATGTTATTGCGAGCATTTTTGGCATATTTAGAGCCTTTTGGCATGTTATTGCGGTGTGCGAGCGTCAAAACATTCTTACATAGGGTTTCAAACACACTGAATACGATGGTATTACAGTCGGGGACCTGTTGTTGCTGTATCATGTCATTACAGTGCCGTTTGTGGTCTGTATGTTCTTTCCATTTGCACACAGTTCATTTTAATATCATACAAACACAAATAAAGCTAATTTTTCAAGCTTGTAATATTTCTTCTCGGCCATGCTCGCTCTTTTTTCACTCGGTTCGAGATATTAGTAAAATATTGTCGCTCTGCGCGATACAAAAAGGTATCCCAGTAAATCATAGGTACAAATTATAATTTATTATCCAATTTGACTATTTTTATTTTCAGACTTTTATTGAAGCATGTTACTGTCCGGAAACGATAAAGATAATGAAATATCCTGATGTATTGGAGGAAACTGTATTTAATAACGAATACTGGATTTTTGCATTGGAAAAGCATTTTTTGGTAACTTTACTTAAATAATATACTGTACCGTGATGGAGATTGTGTCTTGCAAGGGTGAAAGCTTATAAATTCTATCTGTACCAGTGTGTGTGATGAGCCATAACTCGAGAATGACATAACCGATTTTCATGATCTTGGGCTCATATTCGATATACCGTGTACATCCCCGAGCGTTTTTTTTGGTTTGGGGTCTGGTTCCGGGGTGAAGGGTTAAAATGAGGGTTTCTACCCCATTTTAGTACCCTTTACGGAAACAAAGGTATTTTTATTTTAAATTTCGAATTTTTTTTCTGGTTGATTTATTTCATAGTAAAATGATAAATGCCGATGTCTTTTTTTTTGTTTTTTCAATTAAGGCTTCGTTCTGGAGTTATGGGACTTGAGGTATGGCACTCTCGCGGTTCCTCGACCCAAAATGAGAAAATTTGTTCTGACATCCTGGGCGGCTGAAAAGTTTCCCTTGGGGGTTTTCAGGCATGGGAAGCGCCTTTCTGGTGTTGGTTTTACTCTCCGATCCATGGGTACGGGGTATGGAACATGGGACTTGAGGTATGGCAATCTCGCGGTTCCTCGACTCAAAATTAGAAAATTCGTTCTGACATCCTGGGCGGCTGAAAAGTTTCCCTTGGGGGTTTGCAGGCATGGGAAGCTCCTTGCCGGTGTTTCTTTTACTCTGCGTTCCATGGGTACGGGGGTATGGCGTCCCCATGGTTCGGGGTCAGAGGTCAAAATGAGGGTTTTACCCCATTTTAGCTGGCTAGTCCAAACCTCGGAAATTATAGCCGGGGGCTCCCGGCTCACCTGCCGGGGAGTGTCGGATTTTGCCGGGGGTCAATTTTTTTGCCGGATTTTGTCAAGTTTAGACGTTTATTTTTCTTAGCTGGGGGTAGCCGGAAATGGCTGCCCCCCCACACACTTTGGGCTAGCCAGTTTAGTAACTTTCACGGAAGCAAGGTTATTTTTATCATAACTTTCGAATTTTTTCTCTGGTTGGTTTTATTTCATATTAAAATGATAAGTGCCGATGCCTCCTTTTTATTTTTCGATTAAGGTTCCCGTTCTGGAGTTGTGGGGTTTGAGGTATGGCACCCTCGTGGTTCATCGATCCAAAATTCGAAAATTGATCTGACCTCCTTGGCGGCCAAAAAGTTTTACTTGGGCGATTTCGGGCATGGGAAACTCAATGCCGGGGTTGATTTTGCTCTGCGACCTATGGTTCCATGGGTACGCGGACATAGCGCCCCTTCGGTTCATCAAATCAAAATTCCTAATTTTATTGTGACGTCCTGGGAGGCTGATAGATTGCACTTGGAAGGTTTTCGGGCATGGAAAACTTATTGCCGGTGTTAGTTTTGTTCTAACTTGTGCGGTACTGTGGGTACGGAGGTATGACGCCGCATCGTTCGGGGTCAGAGATAAAAATGACGGGTTTTCGAATTTTTTCGCTGGTTGGTTTTATTTCATAGTAAAATGATAAATGCCGATGTCTCTTCTTGTGTTTTTCGATTAAGGCTCGCAGGGTTTCAGGTACGGGGACATGGCGTTCCAATGGTTCCTCCACCCAAAATTCCAAAATTTGTTCTGACTTCTTGGGCGGCTGATAAGTTTCACCTGGCGGTTTTCGGGCATGGGAAACTCATTGCCGGTTCTGGGTTTGCTCTGTGACCCGGGGTTCTATGGGTACGGAGGGATGATGCTCCATCGTTCAGGGTCAGAGGTCTATTTTAGTACCCTTCACGGAAGCAAGGTTATTTTTACCTTAACTTTCGTATTTTTTCTCTGCTTGGTTTATTTCATAATAAAATTATAAATGTCGATGCCTCTTTTTTGTTTTTCGATTAAGGTTCGATCCAGTTTCGATTTTTGTCCTCTTTCGATCCAATTCATGGGGTTTGAGGTATGGCACCCTGTGGTTTCTCGACCCAAAATTGGCAAATTTGTTCTGACGTCCTAGTCGGCTTAAAAGTTTTACCTGGGGGTTTTCGGGCAAACTCATTGCTGTGTTGATTTCTCTCTGCGATCCATAGTTCTATAGGTACTGGGTATGTCGCAGCCATGGTTCATCGACCCAAAATTCCTAATTTTACTGTTACGTCCTATGAAGCTGATAGCTTGCACTTGGAGTTTTGGGGCATGGGAAACTTATTGCCGGTGTTAGTTTTGTTTTAACTTGTGCGGTATTGTGTGATATCCACATATAGCATATCGATGTATGCTATCGAGAGCTCATTGGCTGTGCGCGCAAAAGGCGCTGGTGTGCCTATGTTTCACTACGTTCTACAATCTCGATAGAGTTACTTGTTTAGTGATAGACAGTAGATCATATGTCTGAGTCACCATTGGATCGGAAAAGCATCGAAACGGAGCACCCAGCAATAACATGCCACAAGAGCTAAAAAGGTGTTTTGCGAGAATAGGGCGACAGATCCTAAAACACCTGATAGCCCCTGGAAAGATACGATATAGTGACAACAGCTATCAGAGAGCAATATCATACCATTATATTCAGGGTTCTCGAAAACCTAGATAAAAAAGTTTTGACTCTCTCACCCCGTAATACCATGCAACAAAAGCAAAATAGGCGTTCTGTGACAATAGGTCGGCAGACACCCAAAACCCGTATTCCCGTGGAAGGGTACGCTACAACAACAGCTCTCCGACGGCAGTATCATTGAATGAACGTGCTTGAAAGCCCATAGAATGTGTTGGTGCTCGCACCCTGCAATAACATGCCACAAATGCTAAAATGTGTTCTGAGAGAATAAGCTGGCAGACCATAAAGCACCCAATATCCCCGTTGAATCGGTAAATTTTCATTTTGTTCAATTAACGTTTTATTTTGAAAAATAAAACTGCGTATCGCACTGCTCAAAATACATGATTTTTCCAATACATGTACAACCTAAACAAAAATTTGTGGAACTCATGTATTATATGTCTGATATATACTCTAATCTTAACTGATTTGTGTATTTTATTTTTTATACATTAGAACACACACTGTAAAAATATATATCTATGAACATATAGTTATAACCTTAAGAATGTAACCGCCAAAAATTAGCCAGTCCCAAGTGTCGATTTTTTGATGTTGTCATTGTGTTTTCTGGTTTTGTACCACCATCGTTTGGCGCATTGTTTAAATGCGCAGTTTACTTTTTTTGAATAGAAAAAATGTGTAACATGCCTTGGAAAATACGAAAATTAGGCAAAAATATGCTAAAAAACTATACGTTAACTTAATATAACATGGATATGAGACAATAACAACAGCTCTCCAGCAGCAATACCATCGTATTCAACGTGCTTAAAAACCTGTGTAACAATGTTTCGATGCTTCAACCCATTAACATGCAACAAACGCAAAAAAGTTCTTATGTGGGAATAGGTTGGCAGACCTTAAGCCACCCCATATCCCTTTGGAACGACATCATACAGCAAGGATATGTCTCCGGCCGCAATACCGTTGTATTAAGCATGCTCGAGAACTTTTATAAGGATGACCTGACGTCCGTTTTCGCCCAATAAAATATCACAAAGCTAAAAATGGTGTTATACTAGAGCCATAGCGGCCAAGGGTTGTCACCTGACAAAAAAGTGTTGTATAGCAAATTTGAGATAATTATGGTTTCGTTTTTCGCTACGAAGCCTCTATCTCGAGATGTAGGTCGCGGAAGATATGTACCCGGATAGCCAAAGTTCACAAAGTGTAATTCTAGACCTTTATGGGCCGTTTCGACCTTGAAAACGTGCTCGGCGGGTTTAGCGTTTAATGAAAGGGCACAAATAGACTGAATTTGCGGTTAAATAAAAATTGTGAAGATCCAATCATCCGGTTATGAGTTGTGATCTCCACAGACGGACCAAATGAATTTTTGACAATTTTTGCCGCTGGCAAAGCTATAGGATGACGTTCCGTTTCGATTTTATGATTTTTTAAACTAAAATGTTAGGTGCATACCTATTTTTTAAAGTCGGGATATTGTGTCAAGGCAGATGCTACGATGCTATATATGCGGAATATCTCGCACTCACGATGTTACATTTCACTTAGGTCTTAACTACTGCATTGGGTTTGTTCTGAAATTCATCAGGCAGCTGTAGAGATTGATTTAAGGTACAATATACATACAACTGTCGTGCTGTGAGCCACAGATTGCTTATTATAATTCATATTCTTGTAGCTAGCTTCCAGGAAATACTGACGATTGTCTTTGTATTTTGAAATTATTCCCCGTGTTGCACAAATTAATGAATAACTTTTTTGTGGAAAATAATAGAAACTATGATCACCCGTTGTGTTTTTCTATGTCCGCTGGTGTGACAGCTAAAACTGAGGTTATTTGCCACAGAAATTGATGTCCAACTGACATTGCTCTGAAGAGCTCAGCGTCATGCAACATTTTGTAATAAACCCACTGCACTGTAGAATATATTCGGCTGATTGTATATATAATATATATTATGTGGCTCGTGTAACTTCAAGTTTCCTCACAAAAATAACCAAATTTTGCCTGATGGGTAAATATATGTGATGTTTTCCATATTTTGACTAAAAATGCTCAAATTTACCCCTGTGGGGTAAAAATCATTAAAATTTCTAATTTTTCAGCTATCACATTTACAATCAATTATTGCGAGATTTTAATTTTTGATGTTTTCTGATGGCTACATATGAACTGTGGAACCCCCGGGTCCTGCCCCTGGTATAATTTTGGTTGTTTGGAAAAGCCAGCTGGATGTGCCCGTAAAGATGGTTAAAATTGAAAGTAGTTTTGACCTGTGTTCGAAATTCAATGGGTGCTCTGTGCGACGTCGTGGTGGTTTTAAATCAAAAACGAGTTTGTATTTTATTGCATTTTAAATCCGTAAAGTACACTCTACTACCATGTAGCTCATAGCGCGCTTGCTTTGTCGTTTTGTCAGAGGTCATTGCAATAAATTGTTAGCATTTGAAGATAACTGTCTTGATTTGGTGTTATCACGTATCAGAACAGAGTCTCCACACATCCAATTTTGCAAAAATGTTTACCGATTGGTCTTGCGTAAAAATAAGAGTCAATAAAAGTAATGAATGATGCTAGGGCATACATGCGTGAGGTCTGTTGTATGGTGGTAAAGGCTCCGGCGGACAAGGGTTTGTAAATTTTTTAAATTTTTAGACCTCATAGCTTATCAAATTTTGCCGAAATTTTATACAGTCTTTGCAAAAAATTTCGTCAATTTGTACCAGGTTTCTCCAAATATAATCTATTCCAAGGATTCCCAAAATTTTAAGCGCCTTCGGCGGGGGAATACCGTTCGAAGGGGCCGACCTTTAAGCGGTTTAAAGCTCCTATGTGATAGAGGTACAGTACTCGCCAGAAAGGGGTGTCACCTTTCAATGAACGACCATTGAACAGATATTTTGAGAACAAAATTTATTCTCAAACAGCTCTCGAACAAGCGCTCCAAAATTTAGAACACGTCTGGAACAAAATTCTCAATTTATCAAAAGAATATCGAATGAACTGCACTCATTTCTGGCGAGTACTTTAAGTATCACATAGTTAAATCAGTTCTTTTCGTTCCAGGACATTTTTTTCAATTTATACTCTTTCGGAGCATATAATACTGTTTAATATTTTATTGAATTCTGAGTGTAGTAAGTGAAACGAGCGAAGCGAACAACTCTTATTATCCGGGTTTTAAGGTGACACGCAAATCTCAGCTATGGCTGGGCGGTTTGATTTGAACGTTAGCTCATTTGGAATCTTCAAATCTCTATTTCTGCTCTTTAGTTGTACCCGAAGCCTGGTTCCAATATCTCTCGAAAATCGGTCCGAAGTGCCGGTGGGTCATACCCCAAGGGGGCCTGGGAAATTACGTTATTGTACATCGACAACTGGTGTATTATATCTCAGTTAAACTGAGCTCATTTTTAGGACAAATTATTTACTGTCTCATTTCTATACGATTGTTTATAATGCTTTGCGACGTGGATTTTTCAGGATGTAGGATTTCGCTCAAAGTTGGTTGTTAAATGATCCCATGAAACCTAAAATGCACGGAAACGTCCATATTTTCGGAACTGTTTGAGCAATATGGAGTTTTGTTTTCATTTGGTAGAACGACTTATCCTCTATCGATGGTAGCTGCAAATCGTGTGCTGCTATTTATTTAGGCTGTAAGGCTTGGCTGCAAACGGGTTTTTGCATGTGCTTATGGCCCATAAAATACACGAACACGGTAAATATCTCAGCTATCTTTATGTGGGTGCTATCGATCTCACTTTATAGTACAATTAGTACAATCCATCCACTATAAAACTGAAAATGGTTTGTTCCGTTTGTCATTATCTGCCCTGCAGGTTTTGGTCAAAACGGGTTTTTGAATGGGCCTGTAATATCCGAAATGCACGAAAACGGCGGTATCACTGAATAGATAAATATATTTTGTATATCGTTGCACATTTTGAGTTGCTAAATGCGCAGTAAGTGGGTATATATCCTTAACTACTCAAGGAAGATGGGTAATATTGAGCTCATTTAGTACAATTGATGCTCAGTATAGCTGAGTATTTCTCACTAAGTTACGTATTCAGCTCTCAGAATTCATCACGTTGGCGATAAGCCTAGCTACCGACTAGCAATTATTCAAAAATAAGAACGTTTACATTTAGGTATATCTGAAATTGGACAGAATTACAAAGGAAATTACTATTACGGGCAACGATTGGAATGCAGCGTCTGCTTACCGAGAGCTGGTTTCATTCTGTAAAGAGCCAGTATGCACTGAACTGCTGGACGATTCTGACATCGCTGCTTCGGAGCGATCCAATTTATTTAACATAATTCGAAACGAATGTCCTGCAGTCCAGCGGCAATCGAATATGTTTGAGTTAGTGATTTTGGGTCAATTTAATCGTCAGTTAATTTTTCAGTAAACATTTAATTGAATTCTGAAAGAGGGAGTAAAACGAGCGAAGCGAAAAATACTTACTAGCCGTGGCAGTTGTGAAATTTGACAATGTCCGTTTTTGGGGGGTTTTAGGGTAACACGCATAACTCAACTTAGCTGGGCTGATCGATTTGTACGATAGCCCACTTGGAATCTTTAGGTAGGCGCGAAGACCGATTGCACAATCTTACCTCCGAAAAAGCGGATCAAATGGTCTTTGGTTGTGTCCTAAAGTCGCCCAAAAATCACATTACATATAACTCGACAACCGATGTAGATAGCTGAGTGAAATTTGGCTCATTTCGTAGAGCAAATAAGCCTATATAAGACAGTATATAATGCTTTGCTACATGGCTGTCTTAGGTTGTTGGATTGCTCTGCGACCCGTGGTTCTATGGGTACGGAGGTATGACGCCCTATCGTTCGGGGTCAGAGATCAAAATGTCGGGTTTTACTCTATTTCAGTACGGTTCACGGAAGCAAGGTTATTTTTATTTTAACTTTCGAATTTTTTCGTTGGTTTTATTTCATAGTAAAATGATAAATGCCGATGTCTCTTCTTTTGTTTTTCGATTAAGGCTCGCAGGGTTTCAGGTACGGGGACATGGCGTTCCAATGGTTCCTCCACCCAAAATTCCAAAATTTGTTCTGACTTCTTGGGCGGCTGATAAGTTTCACCTGGCGGTTTTCGGGCATCTGAAACTCATTGCCGGTTCTGGGTTTGCGCTGTGACCCGTGGTTCTATGGGTACGGAAGTATGATGCTCCATCGTTCAGGGTCAGAGGACTATTTTAGTACCCTTCACGGAAGCAAGGTTATTTTTACCTTAACTTTCGCATTTTTCTCTGCTTGGTTTATTTCATAATAAAATTACAAATGCCGATGCCTCTTTTTTGTTTTTTGATTAAGGCTTCAGTTCATGGGATTTGAGGTATGGCACCCTGTGGTTTCTCGACCCAAAATTGGCAAATTTGTTCTGACGTCCTAGTCGGCGTAAAAGTTTTACTTGGGGGTTTTCGGGCATGGCAAACTCATTGCTGTGTTGATTTCTCTCTGCGATCCATAGTTGTATAGGTACGGGGTATGTCGCAGCCATGGTTCATCGACCCAAAATTCCTAGTTTTACTGTTACGTCCTACGAAGCTGATAGCTTGCACTTGGAGTTTTGGGCATGGGAAACTTATTGCCGGTGTTAGTTTTGTTTTAACTTGTGCGGTATTGTGTGATATCCACATATAGCGTATCGACGTATGCTATCGAGAGCTGATTGGCTGTGCACGCAAAAGGCGTAGGTGTACAAATGCTTCACTACGTTCTGCAATCTCGATAGAGTTACTAGTTACTTTGTCTGCTAACGCTATCCCGTACCTTTCTTAATTTTAATTTCTTATTATGTATGTACGTAGTTTAGTAAATGAAAAATTATTGTCTTTAGTTGTACCTCGACAGAAGCACATTTATTTGGTATTCAGATGCTTCAGATTGAGCAAAAGTCTGTGTCTGTTAGTACTGTGTGTCTTAATATTTAGGTCCACTCCGTTTTTTATTGGCGAGACGCAAACCAAATCTTATTGGTAAGCTGCAAACCATAAGTTAAAACTTGTCTCGCGATACAGAAACGCGAACAGTTTGATTACTATAGTCTTCGAGGTAATCGATTTTGCAAAATTCGGATTGGATTTGTTTCTCGGCAAGCGGATATATATTGCACTCGTATTAAAGTGGGAAAGCGGTCACCAACTTTTTTTGAAATTCGTGGAGCAAACCTTTTAACAGTTTGTTTTACTGTCTAACGTTTATATTTTTGTGTTTGCTAGCCCATTGTAAAACTGATTATGGAAATATTGTTCTCACAACGTTTTGTAAGATAGTATAAAGAAAATTGAAATTTCACTATATTTTATGTACAATACACGCAACAGAATACAAAGTAAAATTTCTAATTTAACGGTTTTCGAGTTGACGAGCTGCAACATTTACACAAGGAAAAATAGTAACATATTAATTTGAGCACTGTAACCGATTTCGATCCAATTGGTTTGAGTAGTAAAATGCCTTTTGTATGTGTTAAGACCCGAGAAGTATGTCGATGTTGTTGGACTGGTGTGCAGTTGACATGTTAATAAGACATCATTTTCTTTTAAGTTATCAAAGTTGCTATGGCTAACACTTATGTAACACGTGACGCTGCTGCATTACACACTTCCAAAACGTAATGCTCATACGAAACCGGCTATGGTGACCTCACGGGCGGACCTAATGGGTTCTAATTTTTCTTCTTCTTTTTAGTCCCAAGAGACTACAGAGCTTAGCAAGCCGCAGGAGCGCTTCACAGCATGTGTTCTGATCCTGCCGGACGGGTTGCTCACGTAGCCTAAGCGATACTACCTTTGAGGTCCATAGGGAGGATGGCTCTGTCACCTGCTCACAGGCCAAAGAGATCATACCACTATTCCCTATCATCGTTAATTTATTTAGCCAGTGGCCCCCACTGGGGTCTGACAAATCCCTGGATGTTTAACGTCGGATCGCGTGATTCGTTGTTTTGGACGTTTAGCGAAACTTTGTTCTCATGTAAATTTGTTTCTTAGGTCACACAAGTCGTACTCACTCAATAATAAAAATAATACAAATAGGAATCGGCGAGTCGCGCTAAGGCTTGCTTCTTCTGCATGTCAAACCTGAACGTGGGTCGTCGATAGCGGTGACGGATTTCAAACCCCTTCACTACGTATCGCTACTATGGTCAGTAAAACACATGGATACCGTTGGGTTTTGATTGAGTATTTTTTGACAAGTCAAAATCTTATACTGACATGAGTGTATCGTACGTGATAATACAGTAGATACAATGCCAACGGAATGGTCCGTTATTGTGAAAATTCTAGGGATAACAAACATGCATGTCGGAGTCATCGCCTTTTTCATGGGACGCTCACAGCTGATTCAAGTCACGGCGTGAACTAAGCCTTCCTAATGACAGCTGCGCTTACCTTACTCGAAAAAATGGGGCCGAAAATACATGTAGCACGGGCGATAGTTAGTTAGTTATCGAGGTGCCATTCGAGTAATTACTCGCTGCGGTACTAGTATTATTAATAGGGTACTCTAGTTAAGCAATAGGTTCAGGTAAGCTAAAGGCGGCAAAACAACGGATAAATTTGTAAATGCGGATCAAAGCGTACACAACGGAATTTTAGGGTTTTGATATTGCTCATCCTAATCAACGGCATCAATGATACACGATATGCGAATATTGATATGATAAAACAACGAACAGGTTAAGATACAACAGGTTACGGTTGAGCAATCGATATGGGTACACAATATAAGCAAGAATACACATTAATACAGGTGCAAGTTTGTGGGTTTACGATGGGTAAGACTCCTAATTTCGAGTGTGATGTCGTAACGTTTTCTTCCCTACACGCATACGTATGTATGAACTATTACCGCAGGTACAAGTAGTTTTCCCTTGGCATGGTGCATAACAAGCCAATTGCAGTTCAAGATTCCTATAAAATTATTCTTCAAATACGGTAACAAAAATGCTAAATTTAGGCTTAGGTTTGTACTCATTTGCAACCTAAATAAATACGGAAGGTGGACTTTTTCTTGTCCATGATCATGAGCCAGAATAGCTTCATAATCGGCGGGTAAGATCTCTCCTGAACGGCTTAGAGTTCCCGGTAGGAAAAGATTGGGACCAAATTTTCTAACGTTTTGAACTTTCCTAACACAAAATTTACAGCTAAAATATAGGCTACAGAATAAGCTACATTAATTGTACCTTATTCTGACGGCCAAATTTGTACATTTCAAGAAGGCGCTGGATCGAGCCGGATCCAGGGAAAAGTACTAATCTGTCAATTTTGAATCTAACTGGTGGTTGACGAATGCCCTTCGTTCGCGCTCATTTCGGCGGAACGATACTCTAAATTCTTACCAAAACTACGGCTAAACGACACGTTATAAAGAAAAGAATTCCTAAATACCAAACTCGGAAATACTAATTCGGGTACTCCACGCCCTAATATAAGTCTGCTGGGTATTATTCTCTTCCCCTACACTTACGGAAGGGTTGAAGGCGTTGCCTTTGCCTTTAATATTCATTGCTAATACGATCGTATAAACGTAACTCGGTGCTCGTAAGCAGTTCGACGGATGGTAGTGCTCACTATAATATGGTGCGTGTCGAAGGGTTCACAAGTACATTATGTAGCGATATCGCGAAATTTTACACAAAAATGTTGCCATGTGCAACATAAATATCAACTCTGGCAAAGTTGATATTTCATTTTACTACGACAGCGTATCGAAGTTTCGGGACTCCGATGCCATAGATAGATAGATAAGAGTTTAGATGGGGTATAAGAAACCTGAGTAGGCCAAAAAGGCCCTTTTCAGCACCCCAAGTCCTAGTAAAGTTCTATTCCATAATACACTTCGCAAACCCAACAATTCTCGATAAACTCAATTTATGTCATCCTCTTGATCCAAAGTCTCAGTTCCGAAGAATGTCTTTCGTAAGTCCTTTAAGGCTAAGCAATTCATTGTCAAATGTTGAACAGTCTTCGACTCAGCTCCGCTGAATGTGCACAAGTTGTTGTCCAATAAACCTATTCTATATAAGTGGGAGTTAAAAGTCCCATGTCCTGTCAAAACTTGTATGGCTATTCTAATACGGTCTTTATTCAGTTTCCAAAGAAATTTTGATCTAAATTTATTCGGTTTATCAAAGAAAACCCTAGTCTGTCTACAATCAGTATTATTAGTCCATCTTCTACTATGTTCTATAAAAGACCTTTCCTCCAGCCACGTTTTAATTACAGTCATGCTAATAGGAACATGAGGTTCCGGTCCTAGAGTCTTTATATTAGACCCATACCTGGCTGCCGATGGCATCGTGCTGCACTGCTGACTATACTACAGAGGGAGAGAAAGAGAATATAAAGCTGAAATATACGGAAAATATGTGCTAAAGCTAAACCAAAACCTACTATGAAAACTGACTATATATGAACGAAATCGATGAAATTTGTGTAGACACTGAGCGGCTTTTCCGCTGCTCGAGTCCATATCTTTCATAATTTTTGAACGAGCCACGGCTTTGTTGGGCTCAATAGCGCAAATGGAAGGCCTAACGGGCCTCTATTTGTAGAGCAAAAATCATTCGGGTCACCTTGCGAACGAACCCGGTCGGGTTCGACCGACCTTAAGGTCTGTTTCGAAATACCTAACAGGGCTCTATAACTTAACAAATTTTAAACGAAATTCCTGGAGGGAATTTCAAAATGTTTTATATTTACGTTTTCGGGGGGGTGGGGGCACGCCATTTCGGGGTCGTCGGGTTTGTGACTCCAATGCGATATCGCAAAATTTTAAAGTAGAAATTCGGTAATAAACATTCCTGCGAAGAAACGGTCAGTTTCAGCTAAATTCCTGGAGTAATTTTAAAGTTATGTCAAATTTTCACTCAGATTGCGCTGTCTTACTCGCAAGACATCAGATTAGCAAATTCCGTTGCGGGTCGATTACAGTTTAGGCTCTTTTTCAAAGCGTCGGTCACTACTAACATGTTAATAAAATCTCAGAAAAATTGCTGGAAGGGAATCTTAACAAATACTTTGGTTTCGGGTTTCCAGCAATAAGCTGGCCTGTCCACAGCCCTCCGAAAGTGGGGGGAACTTCGGGGGCCCCCATGTTCATTCTGGGGGAAATTAAACGTGGGGGATAAATTTTGCTTAAAAATACTGAATATTTCCATAATTTTATGCTTTATTACTACCGTGAATGTATTTTCAAGCTAAAGAACGATATTTTTGCATTATAAATAGTGGTAATTAATTAATAAATAGTGGTAAAAACAATCTGCAAACAAAAAAACAAATTTTTAGACATACAAAATTTTTGGAATTAGTTGAACATGGGGGGTTCGGCCGAGTGGGGTGGACGGACATGGCTGAAAATCTCACGAACATTGGGGGATTTGGAAAGTGGCCCCCCCCCAAATAAGTACAGACGGGCGACTTGGCGCTCCCTTAAGTCATCGTCTAAGTAAAATCACGAGTAAAATCGCCTATTAAAACTCAATAATAAAAACATGGCAAAGGATGATCGTAGTTTCATTCCAGGTACTTATCAAAAGAAATTTTTATTCAACCTCGGCCGGCTCAAAAGTTATATTTCAAATCTTAACTCAACTCAGGGAATCATGTAAAGCAGTGACGCGTTTATCTGTGCCTTCAATCGTTGATCGAGGGAAGTTCAGCATGACTTCGACTGTTTAATGAATTATTAGAAACGGCTAGCAATGGCTATGGATCTGCGGGACGAAGCTAGGACGGGCTAGAGTATCATGTAAACTAAAGCATGGACAGGGAGTCCTTAGAGGCTTAACACCATGGCTAGTCTACACGGACTCTCAGTTCTATTAGGCATCAATTACTCTCCGCGCTTATTCTATCTAACATCAGTAATACCTAGTTGCTAAACTACGCCTCCCTATCCATACTTGCGTACTCGAATCCGATCGTTCGACGTCCACCACTCGTCGATCCGTTTGCAAACCCAGGAGCAATAAAGCCAATAGAAAGTGCTAATGAACTATGTAAAACTATAAGCAAAACTGAAGAGCTAGAGAGCCAGTCTACAAACCGACTGCACTCTGCGCTGCCGAAGTCAATCTGAAGCTCTAATCGGTTGTCCGAGCAACTTTAATATTAAACTTATATCAACTTATTTCTGAAGTTTCTCCAGACTTCTAATATAAACTCTCAATTACTATATAAAGTTTATTGAAGATCTATAATTTAGGGTTGTATATCTAACGAATATAAACAGAAGGTTTATACTGGCGTCTGCGGTCATTTATAAATACAAACGCTGGGCATCCACATCCAGGTAACCGGTCTAACTTTATATAAAGTTAGTATTAAACTAACGATCACATTTAAATCGGTCCTTATTTGTTGTAAGGGAGCGCTGGCTTATAGGGATTGCTAGCTTTCAGAGGAATATCGACACACCTATCTTCGGACTATTCAAAGAAGCTAAATTTATTTGAGCTTGATTGTTTACTTAATGGAAATATATATTTTATATTTAAAATATGTATTTATTCTGTATGAACTGATAGGTTAACATATATACTTGGAATCAGCTTCCAAAGAAAGAGACGCGGCTTAAGCAAACAAACGAGGGGCAAATGAAGTAAAAAGAGGGTCCTATTCTCTCAGTTATGACCAAAGTGCCAAACGAGTCTCGGATTCGGATTTGGTTCGTCCATCCGAGCATTTTGATATGTAACAGGTCCATTTTTGAACGACAAAGGGGGAAGGTGTGCTCTCGGGCGAGCCCATCGACAATTTTATATATAATTAAAGTGTTTTATGCGGCTCCCGCGGGTTCGGGTTGCTTTTTGTGGGGTGAGGGGTATATATTTGCGTCGGGTTCAGTGAGCGGAATTTATTGAGGGGTTACACGCTTATCGGGGAGCAATTTCTGCAATTTTCACGGGAAAGGGTACCTAAAAGTGGGCACAGCGGGTCCGTTCTGGGCTCAAATAAAAGCCTCGGACGCCAGGAATCCAATATATACTTGTGTCGATTATTTGTTAAGTGATTTAATTAAATGTGATTTATTGGTTATATTTACATAGTTATTTCCTAATAAGTCCGTGGATCCTGTTCAGATATCCACGGGACCGGTCTCATTATAAAGTCCGTAAAATTCTTAATCAGAAAGGTTCAACTCTTAAATTGCAATTTCTCAACGATTCCGGAGTTATGGGTCGGAGCCGCCACGTTTAATTCCGAGTATTTGGAATTGACAAGTTTTATCAGCTAACTTAGCCAACAAAATGAACACTGTAACTGATAACATTTTTGTCGTTACAATTTACCAGTGTATTTCTTAATTTTCAACACTGGTAAATTTGATATCGGTCAGTTTTACTTATAGATTTCAGAAATTTTGCTACTTTGCTGTTCGCTATAGGGCGAACATCCGCTATTTTTGTGGTACTCACTCATGAGGACGGTCTTGACGGGTTTCCGTCACGGCCACTCTTTTCTACCAAAATCGAGGCGAATTTCGCGGTCCTACCACGCGGGGTAGGGCTCTTCCTATGCGTATGTCGGGGCGTTCGGGGAGTCGTACCGTTCTACTTATTCGCGGGTCGGGTATGGCAAGTGCTCGCTTAACCCGAACGTTCCTACCTATAAAGACACTAAGTTATATGCGCAAAATCACTAACTTTTCTCTAAAAATCGGCCCAACCAAGTATGGGTTACTCACGGACATATACACCTCAACGATCATGAATATCAAAAGTACAACAAAACATAACAATATAGAAATGGTATGGAAAATATAATAGAATTACATACAGATACGTGCCTTTATGGCCATAATCAAAGAAACGAAATCAGTATAAATATGGTAAGATAGATATCTATACGGTTACAGCAACACACATACGGTTAAGGGTACAAATCAGATATACAGCATCAATATAATCAGTTACCAATTCAAACATGTATGTGCGAGAAAAATAGTATAAATGGGTACATAATAATCAGTGCATTCATGTTACGGCGATAGATAACGATTATATCAACAGGTGCCTTTATGGCAAAACAACCGATATGGTACGACAAAAATAACAAGTAGAAATGTACAAGTCACATATGCCAATGGGTGCCTTTATGACGACGCAAACTATATGATACGACAAATAACAGCAATAAGTGTACAACATCCGTTCCTGAAATAGTAATGATACCCATGGTGGTAACGAAAATGTCGGCGGCGCACGCCGAAGTGCTAAAAGCTATAGTTACATAGCGAGACTATCGAGCCTTGCTATTTCTGATTTGCGATGTACATAGTGATTATAACTAAGGCGACAACGGGGCTCAATTTTGTGAGCACAAAAGATCGTCAATTTCAAGTCCGTTCCAAAATATATCTATATATACATATACGGGGATGGGGCAATGGCTTTGCGTTCCTGCAGCCATTGTCGTTAGGGATCCAATTCCAGGAAACATCAGTATCACGAATTCATAAATGTTGTCCATTAGCATCTGGCCAGGATTAATCTCCTAACGATATAGCATGCTTCTGTTACACGTATATACCTTTGGTTAACCAGATAAGATTATTGGTGTTTATGTTTTTGTGGCCTTCTAAATTGTTGATTAAGCGTTTACTGGTTTATATAGTGACCAAGGCTAAGGTGGTGTGTAAAGTTGGCTTTTTTTCGGCGTGGTACTACATGTTTGAGTAATAGGGTCTGCGTACAGCACCAGCCAGACACTCGCTGATCGCTCTCGGTAAAAGATGTAGTTACTTCTGGTGAGCACTGCAAGTGTTTAACATGGTCAGTAATATAGATTCAATATGTTAATTAATATTCCGGAGGTGATTTTCAACAATTAGTGGCTTTGGTTTGTAGTGGTTAGTAAGCCAGTGTTCATTCTCAAGTCGTCACAAATTGACGTTCGTTCTTTTAGTTGGTGATTCGTATTATTTTCACTGATATAGCTATATATTTCATAGTTTTTCTTTCGTTCCAGGCAGTTCTCAAAGAGATCTTTAAAAACGTTGGTTCGTTGGGCGAGGTGGCGTAAAGACTCGATAGACATTCTGCCGAACCCGGTCCCTGCGTCGGTACTACAACATAACACCGCTGCAGCTTCGGTCAGCAGCAAGTGTCACATGTCCTATAGCCATTCTTCGAACTTTAGTTCAGTGCAAATTGCAGAGTTCGAGCGGAGCTTTGTCCACAAAGGGAAGGAAAGGGAGGGGGAACCTTCATCGAAACAATTTACATATGGAAATATTGATTCCTACCTTAACGATGTGCAAACAGCTAATGGTAATCAGAGTGATACCGAAATCGAACAAATATCAGACCTTCGCCACACTCCATCAGAATCCGATATTTTCTCAGCCCATTCACAAGGCACAAAACGTGCTGCGTCAGTGTCGCCTTCCTGCGGTCAGCGCCAACTCAAGAAACCGCCACAACCGCTTCCTACAGCCAATCGGTCTCAAGAGGGAAGTGTGGCCGCCGATTTGGTTCCGGTAAGATTGCCGTTCAATGTAAGTGCATATGAAGGCGGTATGGCAGATAGTGTTCGCCTTCAAACAAAGGATCCTATTACCGGTCTTGAAGACTTTGTGTTTGACGACACAGATTCCGATGTTGAAATTATTGGCGAACATCACACTGGAACCAATGCTATAGGAGCGGGTGGTGGCACCAGCGACATCTGTCCGCCTAATTTTCTTCGTAGACCGTTATTGGAAGCGGTTACACACGTATTTCCGACCGCAGGGCATGGTAAGCTTTATTGTTAGCATGCTTATGGTTAAACTGCGCTCATAAATATTTTAAACATTGAGGAAAGTGTCGACAAATGGTTTAACGTCACCGTCGGAGTTTTTTCAGGACACTCTCTTGCAGTTAGCTATATTGGGCCCCGAAACCCTAAATCTTCTCTCAGTCATTTTGAATTTTGTCAAAGCAATTGTGTACGTGGACTACGGATCCAATACTGTAAGCGCTAGGGACCTTCAACGCAGAAGTCTACAAGGGAAAATGTCCTTAGAAGTTTTAATTTGTCTTGAAAGTTTATAAATTTCAGTATTTTTGGTATGTTCGGTTTTTTGGAGAAAAATGTAGGATCCTGCGGTGTTGAAGTTTGCTTAAATTCGCCGTAGCGTTGCCATTAATGTATCGTTACAGTAATGTTTGTCTTTCTGGGACATAATAGGTTTCTCACAAAGCTCGACTGAGAACGTAATGGTGTTTGAGCTCAGGCGAACGGTACGCGCTTCATTTCTCTTCGCTTTGCGAGTAACTATTTTATTTCATGGTTTGCATTCGAAAGCAATGGTATAGATTTATGTAATCTTTACGGAAAGGTGTTATTGGAATGGAGCGACATTAGCGAGCGGAGTTTTCTTAAATAGAGGCTAGTTGGAAAAAAATTGTTTTTTTTCCGTCTGTCAGTCGCATAATTCTTCATCAGACAACTGGATTTTGCAATTTTTTGTTCGAAGCTTAATGATATGTAGTTGTGCACCTAGCTTTATATTTGCGCTGCTGCCACGATTTGCCTAATTAAACTTTTGCAATGCCGAAAAGAATTGGAGAATTTTTGATTTTGGTAATTTGGAGTCACCCAACATTTTAGGTAATAACTCTTACCAGAGCGGATCGAAAAATTGAGACCACCTAGAGCATCCCATAACGAGAGCTACAGTTTTGCTTATATGTATTTTTGTCAGAGCAGCCGTTTTCGAGTTATAAACCAGCGTTTTAAATAGGCATAAAAAAGTGAAATTTCCAAACTTTTAACAAAGAGTATGTCGCTTGTTGGTGTTGAACGTTAGGATTATAGCGTAATTTAACCTGCTAAATAAGCGGCTTTCATTATTTTAGCCCCAATATTGGTTGGTTGCTAATCCTACGGACGGTACCGGGGCAAAATTTGGTAAATTTTGGCACCGAAAATAGTAAAATTTAGCTATTTTTTTAATATAGATGTATGTAAGCCATTGGAATGTGTGCATAAGTTTTCGTTGTAGCTGTATACGATACACAAAAACAATTGTATTTGAGTGATATATATCAAATAAGTAAGTGTTGAGGTCTTTTGAAAATGGGATTTTAAAAACATAAATTTCACAAGTTTTCGTCTTTTTGATCATTGGAAGAAGAAATAGAATTCTTCGGTTTCGTTATATGACTAAAGTGACCGTAGCGTTACCATGTACAATTATTGGCCAAGTATTGCCGTTGTATAATTGATATCGTGGTAGTTTAAATGATCTGAGGATCTGTATTTGGAATGACGAAATGGTTGCTAAACACAGAGTAGTTGGACTCGCTCCAACTCTGCTCGCTTTGTGAGTTATTAGTTGTAAATTTATTAATATTGGTTTATTGCTTAAACTGCGAAGAGCTTTAAACAACAAACATTAAAATCAATTCACGGAACGAATACATAGAAATTTTCGTTTAAATAGTGTTGAACTGCGGAAATGTTCATGATCGTGAATTTGCTTAAGAAATTTTATCGCCAAATTATTAATATCTCGAGTGGTGATTATCAGGACATAAAAGTTAACGGTGACTTATTTTGTAAGACTTTTTTGTAGTCCATTATCGAGTCAATTTGAAGCAACTTGAGGTCGCAACATGATCACAACGTTTGTTATGTCAAATCTTATTTTTGTCACTTCGTTGTAATGTTACCCATCAGTTTCACGATTTAAACAATAGGAATATTTTGTACAATAATTCTAGGCGGCGCTATCCCGCGAAGTATTAATGACGTTAGTGCAAACCTGAAAAACATTACTATAGTAAGTTTGCATGTTTTAATAGTCATGGTGATTGTACTGCTAGTTGATTGCGTGCGCTGTTTTAAAATGTGAAAAGTGAAGATAAATCTGAACGGTAGGTCATGGTTATGAAGTAAATCCAGTACGGTAGGTCATGGTTCTCTGTTTATACCCTCATCGAATAAATATCAATATGCTGATATTACGCCATTGTGTGCACTAGTACATGATGCGCAAAGACGCTATAAAACAGGGACAGTAGTCATGATTTTCAAATTTTGCCGTCAAGAAAATCAATGCGCTGAAAAATTTATTTCGTGCACTAATTTATGATGGCCAGGGATGATACAACAGTAGCGGGTTAAATTTAAGATTTGAAAATATGCGCATAGCTAGCATATTTTGTTAGGCGGTTTTTTTATTTACGCTTTCGCTTCGTAAAAAAAGCACAAAAAACTCTGATCGAGACTAAAATTAAAACGGCTAGGTATTCGAGGATTTTGCAAACAGTTCGCGAGCGAGTGGAACGAGAATTTTCAATTTTGGCTCTGGAAGGGATTGAGGAGGTCCTGTCTGTCTGTGTGTCTGACGTACCTGGATCTCGATAACGATTGGGCGGATTTTGATACAAAATAGCTCATTCGAACCGCAATGGTCGATTTAGGAGTAGTGACTGATCCCGATTTTTGATTTTTTTTTCCATGGGAAAAGTTGTGGGGCAAAATGACGTCATTTTGCCCCCTTTTTCTTGCACCCCCTCCAGTTTTTGCGACTTTTCTCAATAAGTAAACGAGGTATCCGCAAACTAATAGGCCTATTCCATGTAACTTTACCAGGGCTTTCCAGTGATATATAACAAGTTTTTCAACTACTTCCCAATCTGGAGTCTATAAGCTTATAGTTGGCGCCAAATTTCATATTCGGTGAAAAGTCGTGGGAAATGCACCTAAATGTGTGCTTATTGTTGGTTTTAGTGTCGTATATAGGGTTTTCTGGGCCAACAACCTGATTGCGAGTGTCAAAAATATTGTGTGGCAAATATTTTTCTCACTTCTGCTTCAGACTTAGTATGAAAAATGAGATTTTTCTCAAGTGTCGGTTTGAATTCTTTAACGTTCTTTTCACGGTCAATTTAGGGTTTTATTGAATTATTAAATTGTTAGTTCATTGTTTTTGTACTCGTTGTATGATGTTTTGTCTACTGCATACGTTGGCTATTAAAAGAGACGGGCGTAACTATGACTCATCACTCACGGTTTATATAATGCTGCACCTGCGTACTCTGTGTAGGCTTTGTTTGTGTGTGCTTTCTACAACAGACTTCGGGGGATTGTTCTCACCACTCGAATTTGTCTACTGCATACGTTGGCTATTAAAAGAGACGGGCGTAACTATGACTCATCACTCACGGTTTATATAATGCTGCACCTGCGTACTGTGTGTAGGCTTTGTTTGTGTGTGCTTTCTACAACAGACTTCGGGGGATTGTTCTCACCACTCGAATTCTGGCTCGCAAGCGAGCTTCACTAGTTTTATAATTTGTTTCATTTGGTGTTATAAAGGTTTCCACTGATGCTGAAAAGGATGAATAGATTTTTTGAGCGTGTATCTATGACCGATTTAGTTGTTTTGAAGTGGTACTGTATCCCATGAGACCCCTCCCTTGAGTCATGCATGATTTCGTGATTTTCAACCTGATGTTTTATAATCTATTGCATTTCTGGTTAAGTATAAAGGTTCTCGAGGACTCTGAAAATTATAAAGAAATTTTTTGAGTGTTTCTGTGATCGATGTATATACATTTTATGCATTGGTACTGTACCTTATAGCATGCAACCTTGAGCCATGCATAACTCCTTGATTTTCAATCTAATGATATAATTTGTTGTATTATTGATTATATATACGACTCATTTGAATATAATTGTGACCAGTATACACTTTATGGATGCTGCATGCTTTGCCACCTCTTTGAACTATGTATGGTTTGTGGGTTTCAGTTAATGCTGTAATTTTTTCAAATCTGCGAGTATAAAAATTTTCGTGGCTGACAAAAATGATGAGCTGATTCGTTCAAACGTATCTGAGACTATCAAAGGTCACTGATTTGCAGTAATACCACTCGTTCCGCAATCATGGGTTCACCCACGTTCTATGTTATTATTACGTATTTACCTGTTTTCGACTAAAATAGGATAAACCGGAGCTGTCTCCTTTTGAGTGCATTTGTAAATTCAGTAGTGAATTTTAACGAAATTTTGTGTACATGCACCCTATCTTCGACAATTAACCCATAGTTTAGGGTTGACAAGCCCCATTTCCAGAATATATATTGTCACAGTTTTTTAGCCTCGGCAAATCAAAATCAGTCTTGATCCAAGTTCTAGGTTATTATTACGTATTTACCTGTTTTCGACTAATATCGGATAAGCCGGACCTGTTTCCTTTTGTGTGCATTTGTAAATTCAGTAGTGAATTTTTGCGAAATTTTGTGCACATGCACGTTTTTCGACAATAAACCCATAGTTTAGGGTTCACAAGTCCCATTTCCAGAATATATATTGTCACAGTTTTTCAGTTTTTTAGCCTCGGTATGTTGATATGACTGTGTACATAATGTGCGAAGAGACGATAAACAGGAGCAGCAGGTCATGAATTTTAGTTTTTTGTCTTCGGCGAATCGAAATCAATCACCTGACCGTGCGCACTGGAGCATGATAACGAGACGATAAAATAGTCATAGTTTTCAAAGAGCACCAAGTCATAGTTTTCAGTTTTTTACAATCAACGAATAATAATTAATTCATTGGTAGTTTGATTGTGCACGTAATGTACGAAGTTGGCTTCTCCCTCCGCTGAAAACTTTCGGTTGATCTGGGGGGGCGGATTCGAAATGTAAATTTTTTTAAAATTTAATTCGTTTTGGCGAAAAACAAAAATAATTGTTAACAAATTGTCTCATTAAGGGTAAAAACGTCTGTTGAGGTCAAAGACAACTGTTCAGTCAATTTACGAGGGTGGAAGAAAGCAAAAAGGTTTGCCGGGGAATTTTACCATGAAACACTGAAAAATGTCAGGGATCCTCCCCACCTTCCTCCTTGTTTGGGAAAGCTAACGAAATGACGTTAAAACAGTAGCTGCAGATAATCAAGGGCACTGTTTTGGCGCTACACATGTTCAATTTCATCAGACTCAGTTTAGCGATATTTGTCTTACATGTTTATCAGCCTATATAGATGATGCTCATTATTTTAGTCCAATCCAGCAACAGCGAAGCTTCTACATGATCATGTGCTTGGAAAAGGCAGACTTCGACCTGTCATTATAGACGGAATGAATGTTGCTTTTTGGTAAGTTATCACGATCAAATAATTTTAAAGCCTGCCCCGATTAATTAATGTTCTCCAATATGATTTAGGTATTAAACTGCGTGCTAAAAGGTTGAACTTTGATAACCATTTCTATCAAATATACTGCGGATGATAGTTTTTTTGAAAAATATTTATGACACTTTGCCAAGATCATATTATTATAATTGATTCTTCCGACACATACTTTAACCCTGGGATTGGTGCAAAATTTGTCAAGTTTCAATGTGTAAATAGTATATTTTGCTATGTAGGGATATTCCTGCAGTTTTTATGCCATGAGAATCGTAACCAAATAGAAGCGGTCTAAAGACCTGAGGAAAATGCTAACATGCAATATACATAGTTCCTCTATTTCACGACACAAACGGTCACGCTTTAGCATGCTATTGTACATTAACAGGAGCGATTAATTCCGAACTAACAGGAGCCATATTTTCATATATTAGTCTTCGTAATAGGTATATATTCATAGATTTATTACTCCTTCGTTCAGCTTATCGAAATGTGGCTGCTTTTACATTTCTTTTGTGATATATGACAAAATAATCCTATTCTTATTGAGTTATGATAAAATTATTGTGAAATTATTGACGGAATGGCTACATCTGCAGTCACGCCAAAAATGCCTATCGCCTTTTTAGCGACCGAGCAGTGCTATGATTATTGGTTTGCACAGCGGTCAATTTTTTGCAGGTAGTAAACCTTAACTCTAAGGTTTCGGGTTTCCATAGCCTTAGATTTTGAACGCTGTAGCTAGGTTAAATATTTTATTAATTTTACTTAATTGCAAAATAAAGACATGGAGATTCAAATAAAAAAATTAAGTAAAATCAAATTTAGTCTATCTTAAAAATTTAACTTTATAAAAAAATTTACTTTCCATGTCCGACTTCGGCTTTGATTGGCCATTTTGCGCGACTATTCATCGCCGATTTCAGATAAGTGGTCGAGGGCTTAAAAAGTATTTTCAGTCGTAGAAAAGACTTATCGACTTTTCTCCGAGTTCTAGTCCCAACCATTTTGAAAAAAATAATCGCCCTTTTATTGTTTTCAATCCTTTGGTACTCTAATGTTTTTTTTTTATTTTAGAGGACAAATCCTATGTAGCCTTCTTTTCACATACGTTTTCGACAGATCATTTTGTATAGAAGCGAATAATATCATTTATTTCAATACAGTGCTACAGCAGTTATACTGTAACTGCGTATTACATCAAACTCAGTTCTGAACACTTCTGTGATGGTACATACATAGAATTTCCCAAAAAGTGATTGTTGTATACCTGATGCTAAATAAGGTATATCCAAATCAGTCTCGCTATTTATGCGATTATGTAAATGCAGCTGTTGCGCCAAAGTTTATAAGCAAGCTTTATGTCGTATATTGATTAACATGTATCCCTGGCAATTTTCGATAGTTTTTGATCAATCAGTCATTACACCTAAGATATTGCAATAAAAAATGCATAGTTAGTTTAATAGGTGAAGTTCTAAGAATTACACATGATAATGAGTCATCAAATAATGTAGTTCACATTTTAAAGACCAAGCGGACATTATATTTAAGCTTATGCAAACATGTTTGCCACTTTGTTTTCTGTGTATATACTAACAACTGGCGTAGCGACGGGAAACGGAACTGGTGTGCTGACTCTGCGTGTATTGACGAATTTGACATTCCAAATTCCGGCCGCTATGCCCTCTTATGACGCATGATAGCGATTATAGACTGAAAATACTTCAAAGATAGTGCTACGGTTATCCGAGTCATATCAAACCGAAAAACTCGTCATTTCTTTTTCCATTGACCAAAAATACAAAAACTTTTCAAATTTATAAATCACAAAATTTAAGAAGAATTATAATTTGAAGTGATTTTTACGTAGTAGGACCGTTAAAACTTGTCTTATTTGGTGCATACTACGGAACTACAATTGTTTTTATTGTATTTAGCAACCCCGAAAACCTATTGACACGTTCAATTGACCTTCACATATCTATATATCCGGCACCGTCCAAGAGGATTAATATCACAGCCAATATGGTGTTAAAACAATGACACTAGCTTGTTTAACTGGTTAAATAATCTTATAATCTCATAGTTAATCCCCAAAAAGCAAAAAACTTGTTTTCTTAAACTTTTGAAATTTCACTTTTTTGAGGTATTTTTAACTTTGGCTCATAGCTCGGAAACGGCAAAGTTGTAGCTCTCTATGAGAGGATTATACATGGCCGTCTCCATTATCACTGCGAATATCTTAAGATTCAGGTCTCGAAAAATAGATACTCCGGTAGACAAATTTCAAACCCCGAGTTTTAACGTGTAATTAAAGGTCACAAATAGACTGAATTTTTGATCAAATAAAAATTTGTGAAGATCTATTCATCCGGTAATGAGTTCTGATCTCCACAGACGGACTGTAAGGACGAATGACATGCCTTACAATCTAATTTACGGCGTAAGCTAAAGCTAGAGACAACGAACTGTGAATAACGAGCGGACCAAAAGATTGAAGAAACAACCTTTTAATAGAATAAACAACTAGCGCAACATGAAATATCAAACAGCATAGATTCCGTGGAATCTCATGACGCAGTACATGACACCAATATGTCAGAACAGTCAACGTTTCTTTAAGCCATTAGGCTTATATATTATTTCATTTTAGCTAATTTTCAATATGAAAATTTCTTCAACGCGTCATGCAGGAACCGGTTTTTCTGATTCGAATCCAGTTTTCAATTCAATGCTTGATTAGCTTGGACGTTGGGGAAAACTGCTACTACAGGAAAAAAACGAAATTTTTACGGTTTTTGCCGCTAACTAACTTTGTGGTAACTCCGTTAGCTTCGTTTCAATTAAAATAGTGCGTAGGTGCAAATCCATAGTTTGGGGTACCGCTTAAGGGTCGGACCCCGTAAGCGTGAAGTTTTTGCAATAATGACCAAAATTGCAGAACTTTTAAGGAAAAATAGTGCAAATTTTTGGTTACCCCCTCGACGCCGAGATAATCTACTCCTTGTTGGTCGACGGGCCTTGGACATTTGTGTTATAGTGATTGTCGTATCGATTCGTACTTTTGGCTGTTTTCTGTTTCAGCCACTCGCAAAACACATACTTTAGCGGCAAAGGAGTTCTTATTGCAGTCAATCATTTTATTAGCATCGGCATGCCAAAGGTCTCGGTTGTGTTACCAATATCGATACCGAGACGGGCGAAGAAGGGTGGTCACGTGGTAAACCTATCTCTTTTACTATCATGATTTTGTTTCATCTAATTTCTATAGTACACACACTTTTACGCCAATATGGTTCATGTCCATATCGCCGCGTAGCGCTTGCTATACCGATTCTTTTTAGAACTTGTTTATGGTTTCTTATGCAGTGTTGGACGAAGTGGGTGCTAGTTGTTCGACGTTTGTGCGAGTTTCGTCTGAGTAATTTTACATTATTACTATTATTGATTCGAAAAGTATTAAGGATTTTTCGAGATTTGTTTCAAATTTTTGCGTATTTTTTAATAAATTATTTCTTAAAAATTGTGTCGAGAGGTGTTCGCTTAAAAGTGCATTTTTTTAATTTCTTTCAGTTGTTTGTTCATTTGAAACTCTACAGTCATTTTACTGAACATTTTTGATTGTGTGGAGTTACCTCACTCATGGTTACATATTTTAGATCAGTAGTTTGGATTGATTTGACTTTAACGGTAATTTATAAGTTGGCTTTTATGTTACATTTAGTAGAACACAAATTCATGAGCTTGAATTTTTCGCTTTGTTTTATGTTACATTAAGTGTTATTCATCGGACCAACGATATCTTCACAGTTTTCGTCACAGAAATTTATTTTTATAAGCTTTGTTTTCCACTGTAATTCAATGTTTCTTGAAGCATTTTTACTACGCGAAGGCTCATTTCTCGTTGTTCTTCTTGGGGTCGAAATATGAAAATTTTCAAAACTTAATGTTTTTCTGCAAAAACGCTAAAATTGCTGGTAAGCGGCCTCGGAAATGGTGCAAAAACGACTATCTTAAGTATAAAACATTTGTAATAACATTTTAACTTCAGAAAGGTATTGTTATAAAAAAAATGTCAAGTTTTTATGTCAACTGCGGGCTGCTTTTACCGGAGGAAGTCCAAAAATTTTGCCGTGGGACACCAAATAATCAGTGCTCTTTTACCAGGCCCCCTTTACCTTTGAGAAGCCAGGTCGTTATTGGTTGACTATTTATGTAGCATTAACGTTAAGAAAATTTTCTCAACGGGCACATGGGCACAATAATTAAAAACCCGTTTTCACCCAGATCCGGCATCAACAAAGAATCGTTTAGCAAAGCATACAGCCAGACCTTGTTCGCCCTACAAACTTAGCATAAAATGGTAAGATATCACTATTTGTCGGTCAGACTCGGTTTTGACTCCAACCGAGCCCGTTTGGCCCACTTTTACGCCCTGTAGCAGTTGGAAAACCGTTCTAGCATCTACTAAAAGTCACAAATTGCGAGTTTAAGGTTTCGAATGAGCTGTCGCGCGCTTGATACGCTCGTTCCACTCATTACGCTCAGAATTCAATAATCACACAAATGAAAACAAACTACATTTTGAAATCGGGTAAATCGACGAACGCATTGCGGCCCTCTGAAAAAGTAAGAAATAATCGGAAAGAAGATAACGAAACGATCGTATTCAGCGTATCATTCTTGATGCCCCGCGCACAATAATTTTAACCGAACAAATGAAAACATTGTACATATTGGGCATCGGGTTCGTACACCGTAAAACCATTAAAATCTTATGGAAATTTGTAATATAATCAATTTGGGCTCTGGATAATAAAACTACTGTATTCAATGTGTTTAATAAAAACCTAACAACCTAATAGACACTCATTGTTTGTTAAAACACGGAATGGTATATGTAAATTGCAAGAATCGATTTTTCTGAGAAAAGGTCAAAGAACTATATTCGGGTCTACAGTGGCATGGGAGCAGCTATAATATAATCAATTTGGGCATTGGATAATAAAACTATTGTATTCAATGTGTTTGACAACCTAATAGACACTCATTGTTTCTTAAAACACGGAATAATCGATATTTCTGATAAATGGTCCAAGACACATATTCGGGTCCACAATGGCATGTGAGCGGTGCCACCAGGCTGCTATATTCGCTCAAATTTTTGCCGTTGTCGTGAACTGGTGGGGGTCTGAATTCCACAAATTTTCAATATTTATTATTTTACAACGAAACCTTTAAAATGTTAATAAATGGTACCAGATACGGCAAAAAACCCTTTATTTGAGGCTAGCACCAATGTTCCAACCAAAATAATCGAATTTTAACTTCATCAGAGAATTTTGGGAAAATTATGTCATGTTTTACGTCAATAATTGGGGAGATTGTTTTAGCCGCGGGCAGCCAAACATTTTGCCGCAAAGCCCAAACGGAGGTACCAGTTTTTGCCAGAGGGAACCGAAAAATGCGAGCATTCAATCCCACCGCAACACTGACAAGCCAGTCTTACAAAATATTGCTGTTCACCAGGGTTGTAGATCTCGATCATCTGATTATGAATGGTGGCTTCAGTTTTCGATACGAAGCCTGTGTTTCGAGACACTACAACCCGTATGATCTGATTAGGCAAAGAATCATTAGACACCTATGTTTTGCTATTGCGACTCGGAAATTGTCGGACGTGTTCGCGATCACTTTTGCTATCGAACAAAATTTTTATTGACAAATTCATCCACCCAAAGATAAGTTATTGCTATGAGTAACACAGACAGGGGAAAAATTTCCCCGATCTCTGTTCCTATCGCACTCAGTGGAACCTTCGCTTGCTCCATTTCATTTAGAGGCTAAACGCCCAGCAGGACCGAATTATACTCCCACCAAAATCCAGCACATTTTTGTATGTTCCCGCAGAAATCTGTATTTTTTGCAAAAAATCGACGGATCTTCATGCCACGTTTTGCGGTTCTGCATGCCCGGATTTGGCGAGCACCTCACCTTTTCACACTTGCAATTGACACTTTTGGTAGATCCTGTAGTGTTTGCCGCATGGCGCTAATCAGAAATGGCAGGGTTTAAATAACGGTAGAACTAGCAAATTTTGGACTGCGAAAAGTACGGTAAAGTATAAAATGTTAGTTTTTGATTGACTGTTGTTATCTCTTTGTGGCTTATAAACTGTTCAGTAGACATCGAAAAATGGTTGTTAGGAAATTCAAAGTGTTGATCAAAGGTACCTCAGCGATCACAAGGTCAAAACTATATTTATATCTTATATACACAAAGACCCAACACCGAGAATACTGTTAACACTTATGGTTTAATTTGTTAGACAGTTTTGACAAGGTAAGGAAAGGTTATGCTAAAAATTTCGTCATCCAAAGTGGAATTAAAGCTTCAATTGCGATAAAAATAGCTCTAACCTGAACTCAGATTTTCGCTTAGATCGTCGTCAGTGTGTAACCGGAACTATAATTTTTTTGTCGGAACCTAGTCTTATCAATAAGTAAAATAAAAGAACTATTAACGAGCCCATTGTTTTGGTGAATAATGGGCCCTACAATGTTATTTTATTAGTTAAGCACATTGGTTTCGTTGTTTGAAAAATCACTTTGTATGTGCCGCTAAATTTTTCTAGCAAAACTGTGCAATTTTGGTATTTTTCAATTAGTTGTATATGTAGGGCAATATGGAGCTATAGATTTTCGGGGTTCCTGGATATGATGAATGGAATATGTATCTACGTCGAAATAGCCAATTTGGCGAGTAACCACTGTACTACTACTACGTTACAACTTATTTTTTTAAGTTTTGATTTATAAATTGCGCATGTTGTCTCCTATATTGTTATGTTATTAGGTTATCAGGCTAGTAACAAGTCAGGTATGATTAGCGGAAAATCTTACTGGAAGTGACCGTAAATTTTCCGGTTTGCACCACGAAACCAAAAAGCGAGTTGTTTTCAAAATTTCTCAACTCGTGCAGTTAGCCTCCGCCAGTCAGAAAAACTTCGCGATCAAAAGGCGTCCCAACACTGTCACGTTTCCTGATCTTTATAGATCTCTACTTTAATTAATTCACACAAATAAACACAGTGTTACCCACCATGATTATGTAAACCAAAAGCTTTGCTTAGAGGTGTAATACATTTATATGTTCACCACTGTCTAACGCTATTTTATTAACATCGGCTTAAGTGCCTGTAATATTCTAGTTGCAATACTAATCTCGTTTTGTATTAATATTGGAAACCAAGCTACATTTGGAATGACTGCCTTAAACACACAAAGCGGAACAATCGCCTGTCATATGGTTTCAACTCTTTGAGTCCTGGCTTAAAAATGAGAATTTTTATATTATCTTATTGGAATGTATAAATAGAATTTTATTTACAGTTCGTAGACACTCATGATTTTGCAACCCAGCAATATACTTCATTTACTAACGTGTGCTTCAAACACTTTTGTTATTTTAGTTTCTGAATGAAAATTCATTTGTGCTGTAAGCAGTTGTACGTTTTGTCTCTCTTCGATTTTTAGTAAATAAAGTACCAAATGACATGAGCGAATATTGTAAATATATCTGCATTCCTCAAGAATTCGGCGTCCTAATTGATTTCAAAATTTTAGTGAGTGAAATAACAAAGGCACTGTTATGGCTAAAAGCATTTTCATTTTACGCAAACCACTTTTTCTTTTTTCCAATTCGCGTTTACATAATTTTTTCGTAACTTGCGCTGTTTACATGGCTTTATATTGTAAAAGTAGGCATAGGTACACTACCCAATTTTATGCAGCTGAAAACCTATAGGATTTGGACAAAATAATTATTAGTATCTTCAATATCTTCCGTCCGCATCTGCGTCAGTTCGGAGTGCGCACAAGTTTTGCCTATGTTTGTAACTGCACCGCTGTACATAATAATTTTAATTAAATACGTAGCACATTTTTATATTTTAGGCGCAAGGACTAACATACATCAATGAGTTGAGGGATATGAAATTAGTGGTTGAGACGCCTTCACGTCAAGTTTTAGACGCTATGGGAAACCGCATGTATAACAGGATAACTTCGCATGATGACATGTAAGTTTACAATATGTATCCTAGAAATTATAGTTATTTTTATTTTCAGGTATGACGGTTTGGTTTATTATACAGTGGTTTTAAAAGCCACATTTCGTTTTCAATAATAATGTAATATGTACTGTACTTGATATTATATACGTTTTTACTGCATTTGCAATATTTGAAGAATAACGATTTATTTCGTTGATTCTAACGGATACCAAAGTATGTTTTAAACAATTTGTTGTAAATGATGTCTTGGAAGCCTGTCAATGTTTCGTTACTTGTTGATATCTAGTTAAAAAAATTAGTCACCGGCACAGGCAGGAGCACGTACCAGGGAGTGCTGGATTCCTTCAGGGGCAGGGAACGGGCCCATCTAGTGCAATCAGATGCTTCGAAAATAAAAATATTCAACGACGTCTATTAATAAAGTAAACAGTTTCTAAACAAAATCTGCAATTTTTTTCAAATGTTTATTCTTGATTAGTATTTTGTAAAAAAAATTGGAAATGCGTGTGAAGAAGGGGAAGCAAAAAATTACCGCTGGAGCATCCAACCACTGATGCGAACCTATAGATCTGCAACTTTTAGACTCCTACTCATACTCTGGTGTCAAAATCATAGTACCTTTAGATCTTCCAGTGACGAATAAAATGTAAATTTTCAAATAATATAAATCGCAACTGCTAAAAGATAAACCGTATAGAACCGAAAATGCCACGCTCCCACATACATTCCTGTTGGAATCGCATCTTTCATAAAAAATTACGTACAAATATATTGAAAAACACCGAAACATGACATTTTTTGCTACCGAAATTAGAGTGTAGCAGGGTCCCTGCGCGGTATGGAAAACATGGAAAACCTGGAATTTGGGCCGTTATGGTATGGAAAGCATGGAAAACCTGGAAAAATTTGGAAACTTCAAAAATGCGTTTTGAAAAATTGCGTGTTATTCGCATCCGTTACCAATGATGTTGTTGTTGGTATTTATTGTACTATTATTGGTTATGATTGTTATGAATTTTTTTGTTTACTGGAAAAATTTTAACAAATTTTCGCGGGAACCCTGGTTTAGCCATGTACCGGTTTTGTGCTTACAAATCTCAAATAGATTCCAGCGCCAAGTCCTACCAAACTAAGCGCTTCGGGCATTGTATTGTACTTCGAGTATGTAATTTATATTAACATAATAAGAGTTTGTAGTTGTCAAAACATATTTCAAACTCTTTCGCATTATAGATGCTCGTCAGGGAATAACTGGAACGAAATTTATCTTCATCGAAACCGTTCATTTAAACCGTATCAGGAGCGGAACATGGTCTTCGAAACTTATATATACATAGTAAAACAGATGAAGGACGAAATTAAGGCACAATGGGTTAAAAATGCATTAAAAATAAATTTTACATTATAATGTATTGCGATGACATTATTGCCTCTATTGTGTTTTGAAGAGGCTCAAGAAGCTAAAATATTTATTTATCGATGAAGATGTCGGTTTTTGGACTCCGAGCGGAAAAAATGTCTTCCGCGGTACAATCTTGCGTAAACCGCTTCAAACTGAATGTTCTTGTGACGCATGGAGCGTGGATAGACAATTTTGCTCTGCCTCCAATCGTCCTATTACTAGACATACTTCGTTTACATGTTATTTCGTAGGAATCTTGAAATTATTGGCTTATATGGTTCTTAAAGAGAATAAAAAGGTATACTATAATTTTATGTTCGCTGACCAGGCACATTGTTCAAGCTAGCGTTGGGCAACCAGTGCCCCTTAGTTGATGATGATGATTTTTTGATTAGAATGCCATAAATGAGACAAACTGTGATAATGCTCGCACAGTTTTAATCCATACAGTTCCTTATCAAAGCCGCAGTTTCTGGCTGCGTTGCAGATATTTTACTTTACTCCAACGTAGACTGATTACAGAGTTTACAAGCGCACTGGCTTGTGCTTCATGCAATATATATTAGCCAAGCTTACAGCTAAGTACTTGGACAATCAATATTGTATTATGTATATCAAGTTGGACCGGTTTAGTACTAACATATACCGCAGATTTCTGGATGGGTGAGTTGCTACAAGCATCGACCTAGCTTTATTTTGTTAACAAAGTTCTACCGGGTGAAGATGAAAAATTCTTACAGAACTTGTGTTATACTTACGTTTCACTGTGTAATTTGCTAACGTAGTCTTCTTGTTTGGTTGTGTTGAAACTTGATCATTGGGTATATAAAAAGTATGATTGCGCCACAGATGAAGCAAACAATGTGGACAATTTTAAACAAAATTTTTAAACCAGAATTTCAATTCCGGTATGGATATTGCCTTTTGCCGGAACTGCAACCGGAACACGATTTTCGCCGGAACCCGAATTCCGGTTACTCCCTGATGCTCATATAGGTTTAATCAAAAGCTCATGATATGGATTCTCCAAAGTTCGATGGGAGGTGGCTGGCATTTTTCTGCGCCCCATGGCAAAAAAGGGTGCCACGGTTTAACGGCCGTGACAAATTTTTGACATCCCTGGCAAAACACACCCCTGATGATATTAAAATTAAATAAATTTTATACGAAAATCCCTTTCCTAAGCTAAAAATTTGATTGATTTCAGCAAAAAAATGGTTGAAAACTTGAGTTTAATTTCAATAAAGACATTTTGAACCGGTTTGGTGTTATTTATTAATAAATTTAGCATTTTCTAAACTATAAAATGTTAAAATTTGAAAATTTTTAAATTTCGACGCCCCCCCCCAGTTCACGCCTCCTGGCAAAATCTCCCCCAGTTGCGAATCAGTGGAGCTTCTGGTTCATTCTCGCTGGCAAAATTTTCAGCGAATGGAGAAGCCAAACGATAAACCCTTGGAAAACAGTATGGCACTCATGATGTCGCATTACGTTATGTCCTTTACGGATTTAACCGGTCAGTTTTCCAGTATAGGTCCGGGTTTTTTTTGGGAGGGGAACAAATCTTCCATTCTTTGTCCTGTTCCTTCCCGCAACTTTTGATTCAATTTGAAAAAATACCAATATATTTAGGAAAAATTATCAAAATTTTATTTGAAACAAAAGTTGGGGTGGACTAACACAAATCTTGGCGAAACGGGTTAAAGTTAGCGGGAAGAATAAAAGTTGCAAATTTGTCCGCACCCCTAGTGTGACAAATAATGACGAACAAAGCGACCGAGGCATTCCGCCCGCCAGAAATTACCGCTGGTCGCCCAGTGTTCCCCAACTTTTGGAAACATATTACAGCACTGTTCACGCGCCACAAAATGACATTCATTTACGGTTCATACTGTAAGTACATGGTCTGCTTCATAAAGTGACACAAATATGTGCACTTTAAGTCGAATAGGTCGAAAAAGGTATAATTTTCTAAATTAATACTGTTTTATCCAACTATATGAAATCAATATGAAGTTCATACGGCAGATGTTATTTTTGTTAGGATGATATTGGATATGGCTGTTGCTGACGGATCTGTCATTTTGACGCGCGACCATTTTCGAAATCACGTTATTGGCAATCCAAGGTGGGAAGAAGTAATTCACAAAAGGTTGGTTTTTGTATTTTGGTGAACAACAAAGGTTGTGAAGCAATATATGGATTTTGATCTTAAGAATGTTTTTATAAAACGTTACGAGAAACTAAATTATAAGTAAGCGTATTTATGTTTATATACTAACGTGAATTTAATTTGCTTAAGCCAAATCCCAGAAAATAAAATGGTATGGTTTTTTTGTGAAATTTCCATTAATGTTACATTTTATCGTTTTCATTTCATGAGTAATTTATGATTATGAAACTATTTATTTGGTAATAGGTGTCTGTTGGCAGCAGTTTGTCTATACCGGGCTCTCCATTCGCTGAAAATTTTGTCAGGGGCATTATTCCAAGAGAAAACGGTTAAAATCGCGTCAGAAACACTGCCGTAACGCTGTTGAAAGAGAGAAAAGGTAATTTCACGCTACGATGTCCTTTTGGTCGGGGGGGGGGTGGGTAAAAGTGGATATTTTGGTCTGTAGCACAGAAACGGGCAGGGAACTGGCAAAATGTTATTTACGCCAGGAAGCCTCATTGCTTAGCTATTGTAAACAACAAAAATTTTTTGGCATCACCCCCGCCATAAGGGGCTGGACATCCATATAAGTCCCAAATTGACAAAAACCATAATGACTAATTTTACGACCTGTTTTTTCCGGGTAATGGTGTGACTCGATGTTATAAATTATGGCCTTAATTCTTTTTTGTGCAGAATTAGTCAGGTCTACACTACGTTTTTAGTTACACAAATTTCAAATCTGCACCAATCCTGGAGAGTGGGACCGGCCGACATGGAATGTACCCCATTTTTGTCCAGACCAAATTATTTTTTGGTCATTACTCGTTACTTATGCACGGTTCATAAACGTTATTCATAGATTATACTTATCGGCACCCCGTATTTTAGGATTGGTAAGTTAGAACCAACAATAGGCATAATATGCTTTATTTTTGACATACGGAGCTCGGTCAATCCTCATTTTGACGCGGCGTTAGGCTGCACGAGATATATAATCGCAAAATGGAGGCTATATTCAAACTGGGGCATGCCAGAGCCCATTTTACGTATGATATGCTGGCCATCAGGCGGTGGTAGTTGGGAAGCTATAGCATCGGAACGGTTAAAAAATTTAACGACCTCAAATTCGGAATCATTGACTGGTACAAAAGGACATCGTGGCGTGAAATGACCCAAAAAGCTATTTTGAAGCAAATTTTGACAAAATTTGCGAAATTTCCGGCTTCAGGAAGAAATTTTAGCACAAATCTTGATTAAATTTTATGTACTTTGGACCGATTGGAAACAAAAAAGATTGCCAAGAGACGGTGAACTGGGGGGAACCCAAAATTTTGTCAGAGGGGCATGAACCAGGGGACACCTGTTTTGAACAAGAAGGAACCGAAAAACGCCAGCCCCAACTTTGGTGCGTCCAGCTGTATGCTGTGGATTTAGGTATTTTCTCACTGTGTGGATAGTATAGTGTAACATTAAGTGCTTCAGGTTACTCCCGTTTACATTTTCGACGGCAACCGAATCTCTTATTCTGCCAAACGATCCATTGGGCGGCCAAGTTGATCCGCACACAGGAAGAGTAGTTGACCTGGAAACCTTTCTTCGATTTTCTCCTGGAGAAGAGCCACCGCAACCACCAAGAATATCGGATATGGTCCGAAATATTAGAAATTCTAATGTAGTTAAAGAAAACTTTCAGAACCTCTCAACACCAATGGGAGAACGAGAATCAAATGGCGCGGCCGAAAGTTTACAAACCACTGCGATTGGTAACCTTGGTCGCGGTAGACATGACATACAACAAGCTAGAACTTCTACGAGAATTTTGTCGGAATCTTCAGAATTGCCAACATATTCTTCCGGTTATCATAGTGAATTTTCAGCCGTTACAAGAGACGTACTATCGTCTATCCCAATTTTGCCAGAAATACCAATTGATGATGATATTGATCTTGAGGACGGAGAATTGCCGCCGACCATATTGCAGAAAGCCGTTGATGTTACTAGTGCAACACCAGACGGTGCTATAGGCGGTGGTTTCGCAGTTAAGAGCTCCGTGTTTAGCACTGATGGTCGCAGTGTGTCACGTGCATCAGATGGTCGTATTTTGGTCACTATGAGCGATGACCGCGAAACATCGCCAGCTGTACAATCAACGGCTGACTACATTACTGTGTTTGAAGCTTCAGTTAACGCACATCAAAACAGAGCTGGTGTGCTACGGCGGACTGGTTTAGATGATGAGGCAGATGCGGCTGACGATACTATAACTTCAACGTCGAAGTCAAATGAAATCGAACTAAATGATGTGCAAAACCAAACGCCTACAACTACTGCAAACCCGCATGCGAATAATAATTATACCGATAACAGTTGTTGTAGCGCGGTTAGTGGTGACGCTAGTACGCAAGTTGTAGCAAGCGAAGCTATAACTTCAGAACCTGACCCAGTACCGATTTCCGGTTCATCTGGTTTGGGATCGCGAAACGCATGTGAAAGCTACTTTGTCAAGCCAAGTAAGCAATCAACGCAACCCTATTTCAGTCAGTCGCGGTCGGATTTCCAGAGCGCTTCTGAGAATCGATACAGAGGCAAAGCACCATTGTTTTGGCAGCGTCAACCTTTTCAAAATGATTTCTTTTTAATCGACAGAATTGGAAGCCGAAATATCTCATCTCGTCAACGTTCTGTTAACTCTTCGTACATGACGTCAGGATTTGCAAGGAATTATGAGTATGCTTACAGATTTTTACTGCATTTTTATTTTATCCAGAATGTTTTGACATATTTTCCGAAATTGTATACAGAAATTTTGATGTTTATTTTTGTAAAATTTTCAGCGCATTTTGTAATTTTTTGAATTTTTATATGACTGTTTATTTTAATTATACAAATTCAAGCTTTTTCTTTTGCTGACATTCGCCAGTCGATTGATATCCTGGGTGATAACTGATTTTTCGTCTAGATGCAATAACATACTTTGCTTATGTCAGAGCCAAATAATTTTCTTTCCCCCAACACAAGAGCGTCGAAGCGTCCATAGTATAACATACGGGCGAAATTGAATAACATAAATTTAAAAAATGTATTCTGGTGATTATTTTGCCCAACGATTCATAACCTAGGTTGGAAGTAATAACAGGGTCATTTCACGAAACCATGTAATTTGGTCGGGGGGGGAGGGGCTACATCGGCACTTTTTGGCCCATACCACCAGTCTTATGGAAGGAAATTTAATGGCGCTATGTGGTGTAGTAATATGCTGTATTATATATACGGTCATTATAAGGTATGGTGGACTTCTGTGTCCCTAACGTAGCAGGACCTAGGGGTCCACAAATCGGATGAGCCAAATGAAGCCAAAAACACATGTCCCACTGTAAACGTTCGCGGTATCGCCAGCACATGATACATATGTGTGTTTTTCATTTCACTGTGATCGTTTGATATTTGCTAATTTCTCCGGAAAAACTTGGGGGTAAACATAGACACTGAAGTTGACGCAAAGCATCAGAAATTTTTTTCGTGACATGTAGCCCCCCGACCTAGGTCAAATCTGACAACTCGCATACGCTGGTAAATAATGTCAAAGTGCACTAGCGCCAATAATTCTATATAACGATAATCGCGATCGGTACAGGTGTCAGTAAAAAAAGAATGTGAGCGTATACTTATGTGTTGCTTAGTTATGAGGCCGAAGGTCACAAAGTGCCAAAAATGAGGTATGCAAAATGTAGCCCCCCCCCCCCGACCTCACGAAAATTCAGTTTAAAAAACCAAATTTAGCATACAGTCTTACAATAGGCCGGATAGAAATATAGTAACTCCCCATTAGAATCGCGCATGTATTAAAAATTTTTAATGAGAATGTAGCCCCCACCGACCGCATATAATTAAGTTAGTTATCATATAGTTAAGGTTTTACGCGTTATATGTTGTAGAAAGGTGTAGGTCCCCACCCGACTTAAGGTGTAGCCCCCCCCCCCCGACTGTAGGTGTAGCCCCCCGAGTTCAGGTGTAACCCCCCGACTTACACATATCGGGTGTCAATTTTTACAAGACCTATGGATCTGCATGAAATTTTCTGTCGGACATCTCCCACTCATGGTTGGTTTGTGAGCATAAAATGGTTCTGTATATGCTGTATCCGGTGCGCTAGAAAAACCTCTGCGACACCCTTGTTCTAAGTTGATCATTTTTAACCTCAAAAGGTCTCTAGCGGCACCAATTATAGGCCACATGTCTTCCAAATGGCTTGACCGCGACGCTTTTTGTCCGGCTTGCATACAAACAGACCATAGTTCACGTGTCGCTGCGTCAACCTATAGAATAAAGACTTATTTCGGATTAAAATTTGAACCCCAGGGGGCTCTTTGCGGGCTTCAGGAAGTTCGTTTTGCATAGAGACGTCGATATTCGAAAATTTCAAGGTTTTTTACGTCGGAAGGGGTCTAAACACTGTACATTCGAAAACGTTTCATTTTGGCTTCAAAAAGTGGTGTTTAAAATTACATGCTTTCGTTAAATGACCCAACAACATATGTTTTCACAAGGCCAATAAACAAGAACTATTATTTCAACCGAAAGCAATTGAAGCAAAGTCTATGTTTCTAGAACATTTCCAAGGGAGCGAAACGATATAAATTGAAACTTTATCTGTTGCCGACATTTTGTGCGATGATTGAAACCCTAGGTATGTAAGAAATGCCGTCAACCAACATCAAAATATGTTTACATTAGATCAGTGCCAAGAACTTGTTTTCACAAGCAGGTAGTTCAAAGTGTACGTTGTATAACATTAACTTTAACAAGATTGGTATCAAGGTGCTGGCCTATCCACAACCCCCGAAAAGTGGGGACTTCGGGGGCCTCCATGTTCATTCTCGGCGGAAATTTCAAAGCGGAGGGGGATAAATTTTGCTTAAAAATACTAAATAATTCTATTTTTTCATGTAATTTTAATGCCGTGCATGTATTTTTATGTTAAGACGTTTTAGCATTAGAAATAGCGGTAATTATGTTTAAAACATCATTTTGCAGACAAAAACACAATAAAGTTTCAGAAAAAAATTTTTGGATTTAGTTGAACATGGGGGTTTCGGTCGAGTGGGGAGGCTGACATGGGGAAAAATCTGACGAACATGGGGAATTTGGAAGGTGGGGTCCCCACTGTGGACAGGCCAGAGGTGTAAACCGTGTGCATTTCTTTCTTATAGACCTTGCGTTTTCACGAGATTTGTCACCATACAGAAACCAGATTTAGCATTTCATATTTTACGCATTCAATTAAAGGATAAGCTTGACGGTTCAAATTACCATGTGACCGCAGCCTGGCTTTCCCACGGAGGGGACCCCAGGTGTTTCGGTCTCGTCCGGTGGCCCCGGGTGTTTGTCTTCACCCCCCAGGTCCTCATTCACGACTTCAATCGGGTTTTAAAACTTAGCCTACTTAACTAATTCCTAACAATTTGTATGTTTGAACTCAGTTTCTCATGGGTAAATAATTTTTATTACGTCTGGTCGCTCGTCATCGCTGCAATCCAGTGGTGCTTGTGGAGGTGTGGGACCATCCTAAGCTGGCGGACCGGGCGTAAACGGGAATCCCAGTGCTGCAATTTAAGCACTTCCACGTTTCCTAGGTTTGTATTCAGTAGTTTAGTTACGTATTGCATATAAATGCACCAAGAATGGTTTATATGTACATTTTTGGGGATACTAAATACATTGGTTTGTTATCTAGAAACCAGCACCAATGTTTTACGCCTTTCTTGAGGTTTACTGTCAATGAACCAGATTTTCAGAATATGTTCAGTAGTTTGGCACTGGGCATCATGAATATTATACATATATATGTGTTTTTGCGGTACGCGGCATACGATGGTTTGGTTATCTAGAGACCAGTACAAATACTTGATGCGTTGTCAGTTGCGTTCGATGGGTTTAGGGTCGCCGAGGTTTTAGGGATTCAACGGGTTCATGGTTCCGGACGTTTTAGTGTGGGATATACATCAAACATAATATCCTGTTGCAGGTAATTACACAAGGTGACAACTGATCAACGAAACCACGCTGGCTCAGTTTCACTTTCGCATGCGAGATACTAGTGTATTGACACGTTGTCAATTTAATATACTTTCACTTTATAGATTTACATGCCAAATAGATATACTTTTCATAGTCGATTTTATCGCCAAAAATTGACTGCAATATTAACGTCCAGACAGACGAGCTTTTAAATAACTTTGCTGGAAAGCAAGCTACAAACATGCTGTAATGGCTTATTTTAGACAAGATTAATAATTTTTTTTCAGCTTCAAGCATTCTGCTGCGCCAGTCATCGACCTGGACCCTACGCCAATTCCATCCAGCAGCTCTGTGGATACCACAAGTACAAATCCACGCTCAGCAGTCGAAACACATGAAATTCGTAAAGCGCTCACCGATGTTTTGCCACATAGCTCGATACTTATCGAAACTGTCTTGACGGACCCAGATTTGATGAATGAGAGAGATGTGACTCGATTAGCCAGTGCTTTAATCGAACTAACAGAAAAGCATTCTGATCCTATGCAAGCAGAAGCTGCTCAGATGAGCCAAAACAGAAACAACAATAGTGCCGAAGCGATCATCGAGTGTCAGACCGACACAGCGGGAACTTCTAAACGTGAAGCGGGTTCGGAGGTTGTCACAAGAAGTAACGATGAATGTCCTGCGGAAGAGGATACAGTGACAGTAGTATCGGAAGCTCAGCTGATTAACTTGGACAACTATAAACCTAAGTAAATGTCGTAAGCCCTGAATGAACAGTAATTTCATGATGTTCACCATCAGATTGTGATTTCCGATTAAATTTGTTTTGCATTTAGAAATATTCACAATCGTTAGGTATTTTTTACATTGCCAAATTTGTGTATGTTCTGTTCGATAGTAGTCTTGTGTACGTGTAAAATTAGTGGACTGTTAAAAAATCAATTTACACGGTGTGTAATAGTGAAAGTTGTTAGCTTTTATGTCGAATCGAAATTAATTTTAAAGACAGTGTTCAGTTATGAAATTCTTTTATTTTTATTGAGATTTTATACTTATTTGTACTCGAAATAATGTTCGCGACATCGGGATATTCGGATAATCCGGATATTCTGGCATTGCTTCTGACGAGCAGTTGCAAAATTTTGGTAGTAGAGAAGCCACAAACCCCTTGATACGAAGATGCCGAGAAGGCATTCTTTACAATTGTTTTCCTATGACCTTTTGGGAAAATCTTCTGTCTTTGGGTCCACATATTGTGGCTTTATACGACTAATTTTAGTTTGTTTTAAGCCAAGGAGACTAAGACACTTCATTTGTCCATGTGGTGCTACAGTGTTAGTGCGACAGTAAACTTAACCCACGCCCATCAATAATCCTATTTTGCTATTTCGGTTAAAAATCTGTTACTGAACGTTTTTTGGTAAACCATAATGCGGCGCAAAACTGTTCGCGAACACAAAGCTCTGTGATTGTAACCCGGTAAATTTGTGTTCGCGAAAATTCAAGGAAAATTACCGAATTTTTTGCGAACGAAAATCTACCGGATTTGGATGCGCTGAATTTGTTCGCGAACACTGTAACGTAAACAACATGAACGATTGATTTGTGACGTCAGTATTGCGTTAAATTTGTTCGCGAACACAGACAAATACGAATCAGAAGCTGATAGGCGTTCTATAACAGTTTTCACCGCAAATTCAAAATCGTCAAAATTCTGTTCGAACACAAACTGTAATTTTAGGTGCTTGTTTCTGATTTTGCCAATTTTCTGTTATCGAAAAGTCGATGAAATTTCCACATTTGTTCCGTAACAATGGTTTGCGCTTCGCTATCGGCTTTTACAAAATAGGATAGTCGATGGGCGCATCTTAAGTTTACTCGCGCAGAGTTGGAAATCCAGAATACTGTTTTCAAAACTGTATATGTTTTTTCGTTTTTCCTTCTAAACAGCTTTATGATATGGTACTAAATTTCTGAATTCCACTTTTGGTCTTGCAGCTTGTAAATATAGGCAGTCGATTAAATAAGGATGAATCTATAGTGTCATTGTTATAAAACTGCCCGCGGCATTAATCGCAACATATCTTTTTGAACACGACAGTCTGTTTTGATCATCTGCAGCTATTTCTGTACTTTCATTAAAAATATCTTGTGATACAGAAAAAAATCTGCCACGACAAATTTCGAGTTCCTAATTTGAACAAACATTTTAACCATATGTCTTGAAAATTCAGGCATTAGATGGATTTCAAAAATCGTACCCTATGACGTTGCAGATTTCTCTGAAAATAAATTGGAATAACCGAATTCAGTAGCCACAAAATTTCACTTTGTGCCCGAAGTTAGTTTTCGTACCCTGGTTGTTGGGACTAAGATTGCAAGCTAGATCAACTTGTGCCTTTTGATCAAGTAGAGCCTTCGGCTTCCATTTGGGGTCCGGCGGCTCTCTGGCCCCATTGAGGTCTTTCAGAAATCCAAGATATACCAATGCTCCACTTTATCACGAATCACTTCATGTTAACTTACTATAAATTGAAATAGTGTTTGCTATAAATTACTGTTCGCTAAAATAGGCTTAGTCCGCTGACTTAGCGTTGTAAGAAAAGGTATGTTATCAAAAGTACGACATTCTGTTTATCTCAAATTCTTAATACAATATCCCACATTTTTATCCGGATATGGCAACCCATTACTGTATGCACAAGTGCTGGCAGGTGATCAGTCAATTATGCGCAATTTGTTAGTAGTGAGTAACCGGAACCGGAACCTGGTCTTACCAATGCCGTAAAATTAAAACTTAATGAGCCTATTGATTGGTGGGCAGGGCACATAAGATTATTTAACCGGTTAAGCACTTGGTGTCGTTACAATAGTCCGTTGGGTGTGCCGTTACTCCTGTGAGGTGGTGCATAAAGCAATAAGGCTAAATTTTGGCAACAGAGTTGTAAAATATTTGTACATCCTTTAATTAATTGCACCTTGTTTGCTAGATTGGGCCATACATTTTCTCATACGAGTTGTGTAGTTGGATACTATTAATGCAATTGTAATTATGTCAAAGTCAGTCAATTCGGCAACTAATACGGCTCTACAACGTGAAAATTGTTTTCTTAAGAATATAAATTTATTGAATGTTGTGATTTTATGAATTTTGCATGTTACCACCAATGTTGTTAAATTATCAGGTTACCAATAGCAAGTCCTGATGGCGAAACACCTACTGAAGTAACTGCAAATTTCCAGCTTACACCACCAAACCAAAAAGCGAGTTGTTTTCAAAATTTGTCAGCTGATGGGATCTGTGAAAACACGTGTATCACTATCACATGTATAGTGGAATTAACTGAAAAGCCACATTTGGCAGTTTTCACAAGGTTTAGCAGCTACGGGACACCACTGCGTCCACTTAGCAAGTAGGTCTCACCTTTGCCAGACTTGTGAGAAGAAGCCACTAATATGTTGTGAAAATACAACCTCTGTTTGCCTAATGAACAGCGGGTGTATTACTGTCTTTCTGTGACTTTAAAGAGGGTTTACGGGAAGCTCAATTTTGAACTTCAAAATTGGCAATGCACCCAAACCACGTTCGCCTCACTCCCTGGCACATCGAGAATTACTTTTGTTAGACAGTCCTCAGCTTGTCTAGTGTTGTAGTTTAAACATGTGTCACTCAAGATATGTCCTGTAATTAGCTTATTAGCTACTTTGTCCTAAGTTTTGCTTGTGTAGCCCAAATAAATGCTCTGCAGCGAAACTTGGTTTATTAAGAATCCTTTTCACTGCCAGGTAAATGGTTAGGTTTGCCCTTTTTCGTAGAAATTTTTTTGTGCGTCCCTGTTTTATGGAAGTTCTATTCCTACAAATGCCCATAAAAGTGCAGTGCAAGAAATATGGATTTTATGCCTGTTAATGGATTAGTTTAATATCTGTTATCATGTTAAATAAAATGATATTGGGTTCAGCTCTCCATCTGAGTTTATTCGTAGAGCAAGGTGTACCAAGGCCGTTTCACTGTTCTTGATACATTAAACATCAGATAATGAATTCTAGAATAGCCCAGGCTAAAGTAGTATTGTGGGGTTGGCGGGCCAAATTCAGTGTAAGGTTAGGCAGGCTTGGGAGTGCTCTGCCAAGCTCGCTCTTTGAACGAGTACACTTATGTCAGCCACGGTACATCGCCCTAAATTGAATCTAGTGACGCTTGCCCAGATGTCTGTGAGATCGGTTCTGGATAAATTATACGACATAATAATATTTATCAGCGTAGCATAAGCATAGCTTGCTTCCTTCACCGCATCGGAAAGTTTTGCCCGATGGCAAATTTAACTTAAATAGTCGAGGTACTGAATAGAACCATGGGATTTGTATCGAGCATATGAAAGCAGTAAATTAGGCAGACACAGGCCAGGCACACATGCCCACAGGTGGATATGAGACGGGGGTTGGTTACCCATAAAGTCAGCCCCCCTCCAAGACAAACCAAAAACATAGGGGTTACACTCTTGGAGGTTATCCACTACCATTCCACTCCCCGCACAGGTCTGTTTACCTGTGATAGACAGCCGCGGGCATGTATGGCAATCTTACCACGACGGGTCATAAACTAAATAGATCGACAGTTGGATCGTAGACTTAAATTACATACTCTATTCTATTAATGCGCTTCCAGCATCATTGGGACGGTGGGCAGTTTGACACCAGCTAGTAAATTTACACAATACTAAAAATATGATGTATTTTCGCTATTAATTCGAAGCAATAATTATACGCACTCCTATCGATATAGCCACCTTGTGGTTTTCACATAATCCTGCCCGTTGGAAAGATTCAAGTGCCGCTGCACTGTGTGGTTGCAAATTCTATGTGACAACATAGCAGTTCAAGACCGTTTTCAGTAGTTAAGGCATTGACAATCCACAACGGGATTCAATTTCGCATAAAACTGTGTTTCCTGCTATTTTTCAACAGGCTAAGAAGTAAATAGCTTGCAGTAAAATTTAACTTTTCTCAATTTTTTCCCGGAAAACGGTTTTTTGCCAGTCCGACTTTTTTCCGGGAAAAAACCAACCCTGGTTTGTGCAGATGAGCTGAGTAGATAAAGAACCGAGAAAATGTGTTCCTCTGTTATATTGAGTACAGTTCAGAGGAGACTGCATAGGGTTTCTGAATCAGATCAGGTCCCACACCGTGACCTTGCCACAGATTAGACCCGGTGACCCAATTCCATCTCTGATGCATATGTACTTGTCATGCATGTGAAATACATTGAACCAAAGCTATGGCGTGATAGTGGTAGAAATTATCTTTAAGTTGCGTTCACAGGATCAGACTACTCAAGATTTGACGATTTGTGATGGAGAAATGTGGCAATGTGTGATGTGTCGTGTTTTTAATCAAAATTTCTCAACGTATCTTTGTCACTGATTGGATAGTGTATATTGATATGCTACAAAAATGTGAACAGTATCCACCCGTCGGAACTCGTCAAAAATGAAAAAATGCTTTCAAAATTTGAGCCCAATATCGAACGTGCGCGCACTATAAAGTTAAAACCTGGAAATATCGCATATGACCAATGCACGTTATGGATAAATTTCGTTCTAATTTTAACAGTTGTGTTCTAATCATTATATATATATACTGATGAAATCGAATTGCACTGACTTGCCGACAATTTTTATAAATGTTATGTTGCGAACTAAAATTGTGAATATATGTAGGACCTGCATTTATTTTGCAAAATGTTAACCAATTATTTGTCGGGACTACCGGGACATCGCCGTCGTGCAATGGTCCTGATTTACAAATGTATCACATTATTTAATGAAATAAAATTTGTGTTTATATTGTCGTAATTTCTGTATATATGTAAATAAATGGAACTGTATACACTAGTATTTATATATAAATACACGGTTATTTGCCCAAAACTTTGTTTGCATATGGACGAATAATCGTCTGCAGATTGTTGCAGGCCAAGATGTTTTTTGTAATATTAGACTTTCGCAGCTATCAACGGCATAACGGAGGGCCGACGGATTTGTAGCTATTAACTTTCCGACAGATTCAACAGCTGGACAACGACTTTCACGGCCGATATACAACACTAGCTGGGGCCGAAATGCAGCGAAGAAATGATTTTGACTCTTCCTAAAACACAGCATCTGTCTGGAAAATTTGAACAGTTTCTGTCGAAGTTCGATGAGTTTGGTGTGAACAACTGTGTTAAGCATCTTTTCAAACTGTCATAGGCCTTCTCGAGGGGAAAGGAGTGAAACGCCGATATTTTATATTCTATTAGTTATATTCTTAATTATTATTCCACGTGTTCCTGGGAAACTGGTATCTTTGGCGCTTTACGCTGGTGTGAACTCGACAGCGAACAATTATTAATGGCAGTATTGGTTTATCGGGTGTAAGATGAGTTCTTGGAGGTTGTTAATTCAGTGATGTTGATTTGGTTATGGTCTCTGTGGGCAGTGTTTGAATACAGAATATATACCAGTCGTAGTGGAACTACATTTTTTGAGCGGAGCGACGGCATTAGTAATATGAACGTACTCAATGTCTTGGGAATATATTATTACCTAGGCAACTATGAGTAAATGAAAGAATAGTTTTATTCCGTTCGAACGAAAAGCAAGACAAAGGAAGTCACGTGGCTTATACAGCATGGTGATGAATGGCAATCGAAGCAAAATGTAAGAGTTGCTACTCGCCATACCTGAAAACCCCAGGGTATATAAGTCACAAATTTTAAGAAAAATTATATTTTGAAGAGTGGATTTTACGTAAGTAGCGTCTCTAAGACTTGCTTTATTTCATGCATATAGAGCAAATACGATTGCCTTTTTTTATTTAGCAGCCCCGAAAACCTATAGACACGCTCGAATGATTTACACACATCTTTATTGGAAAAGTGGCGAAATGTGACTATTTTTGGTGCCAAAATTTACCAAATCTTGCTCTGGTACGGTCTCCCAGGGTTAATACCACAGCCAATATGTTGTTAAAACAACGACACTAATTTGTTTAACGGGTTAAATAAAAATAACCTTACAATCACATAGTTAGCTCCCAACAATAAAAAATGTTTTGTAGAAATAATAAATTTTCACTTTTTTGTGGTAATTTTTAAATTTTATTCATAGGCCGAAAACGCCAGCTCTCAAAACGCATAGCGGCAAAGTTGTAGTTCTCCATGAGAGGATTATGTTTGGTGGCCTCTATTTATGCTGCGAAGCTTCTATCTCGAGATACACGTTGCGAAAGATAGATACCCGGATAGCCAAATTCTAAAAAAGTGACCCTTAACCATTTGGGATCCATTTTAACCCGGAAGACGTGGTCATTGGGTTTACCGCCTAATTAAACTGAGTTTGTAAATAAAAAAAATTGTGAAGATCTAGCTATCCGGTGATGAGTTGTGATCTTCAGAGTTGTTTAATGGCTAAATAAACTTATAATCCTATAGTTCACCCTTAACAAGCAAAAAACTTGCTTTGTAAAAATTTTTTAAATTTTGAGGTATTTTTTAAACTTTGAATCACAGCTCGAAATCGGCATAAAAATATAATAGCTTATTTCTAGCTCTCGATGAGAGGATTTTTGGTGAGAGTATGAGAGGTTGTGTTTTTTCTCTACGAAATCTGGATCTCGATATGTAGGTAGCGAAAATAGATACACTGATGGCCAAATTAAAAAAATCTGATCCTTGACACCATTGGGACCCATTTTGATCCGTAGGATGTGACTGGCAGGTTTAGCTCTAAAGTTGCTCAAATACAGTGAATCTGTGATTGAATAAACAAATTGCTGAAGATCTATCCATCTTGCGATGAGTTATGATCTCCACAGACAGACAAAAGATAAATTTTTACGATTTTTGTAGCTAGCAAAGCCACAGGCGGAAACACCGCTGCCTTCCCTCCCTCCATCGCAATTACCTTGGGTTTACCTTAGCTAATAACAGCCATTAACCCACGTAATGATTCTTTGAATATTTGGCCGATCCTATGCGTATAATGTTTAAATATTTTAAGCATTCAAATAAGGTGATAAAAGAGCAGGTGGTAAAAGTATTTTATTTCAAATTTCACCTCGAAAATTTTGTTTCAATTCGAAATTGCATATCATTCAAACGACCCTAGGACAAACGTGGTGGAGTGGTCTAGCGCGCCGTCCCGCCTACCAAGTCAGAAGTTTATGCTCAACTTACGTCAGTGTCTTTTTGTGTTTGCAGTAGTTTTTGTTTCAGCAAACATATACATGAGAGCATGACGTATAGACACATAATATTAAGGTTAACAAAGCATTATATTTTACATGATTTATCAAACATTTACTTTCGGAAAAGGATTTTACAAATACCTGTTGACTATTTTTGTATGGACCTTCACTTTAAATATAAGACACTTCGCAAACTATTTCTAAAACAGTGCAAATGCAACGTCCCAGCAAATCAGCTAATATCATTACATAGGTTTCATTAAATGATCTCACTGCTTTTTCAGTATACCCAACATGATCGTCACACGTTATATAGCAGATATTGAATATCTGATTTCGTTTGCTTCTGCACGCAGTATTCTCAATTTTTGGAGAATTAGAAATTGGACCCAATCCGAAAAGTGGTATGTCGGAAAAAATTACAAGCGACAACACATTGACCCTTGTTGAAAATAGAGGGTAACATCCTTCCAAACCAGCGGGTATGATGGAGACGAATCTTTATCGAGTGAGGAGATTTGCATCCAAACTTTATTTTTATTTGAAAAGCTATTACTAGTAAATTTTCGTAGTCAACATTGGACAATTGTTTCGTTTTCTACCAAAAATTTTATAATCGTGGTTATACTATGGAAAGAATTACGTTGTAGGAACTGGTTTTCAAAATAAATAACTGTTAACCAAATAGGTTCATGATCCGGAACAGTCTGTGTTTAACATAAAGTTGCGTCATAAACCATAAGTCCATAGTATTCACCACATAATCCGCTAAGCAGATAATGACTAGAGCTCAAAAATTCACACCGTTGTCAAACGCTATTCTATTGAAGAAATACTCCAATATAAACGGCCAAAAAATTACGTAGCTACGGATTAGAATGAATATGTAATATTTCAGTATGGCTTTATACGGTGCATATTTGTCCAGTGAACAATATTACAAGATTTGGTTCCATCCTAGATCCATCGTTTCCGGAATGTGTTCCTTAAACTTACATGTATGGTATATGAGCGCAGATAAGAGCGTGGGAACGTTAATGATTACGACAACTTTTAGAACGTAGATCTGGACGGTAATAAACGCGGAGGAATGTTGCTAAAGCAAACTTAAAAAATCTACTTTATACTGGTATTCGTATCCGCAGTGATACCGTTGGGTTAGCAATGTCACTTTTTTATATAGGTTTGACACAGTGACACCCTTAGAGTAATACTGGAAAATTCGGTTGCTTGCTATATGCAATTAGCGACCAACACAAAATTGTTGCCTCTTACTAGGTTACACAAATAACATCTTAATCCGAATAGATTTTGGTCCGAAGTAAAGATTTTTCAATCTCTGCTTGAAACAACACGAGATACATGTAATTTTCCTTGTAAGGGTCAATCTATAATCGCATTGAATGGTAAAAAAAAATTAGGATATTCCATCACCAATCCGTTATTGAGTTGTCGGCGTTGCAATAAACATTGCGTTTTATTACTGTATATTGCAGCTGGGCAACAGGATAATCTATCTTATGATAAGCTTATTCAGTAATAAATGAAAAACTACATTTTGCTAAATTTCCGTCGTTCTGTAGCTGCCTATCTTCAATATATCTTCGAGAAATTGCTTGTCGTCGATGGCTATTTTCACGAAATATGACATAATGCCCACGTAATACTATTTGCTTCAAAGCTCAAAAAGGAATCGTAGTTTTATTGCTGACTTAATGTGTGCATACCAATAGGGTAACCCCCAACGCTAATTAACATTTATATATGATACTGAAATTAGTAATAAAACACAAATATACCGGCGCGAAACATTTAATCACTCTAATCAAATCCAATAGATATTTTACTAAAGCTAATTGTTTTTGTTTATATACTGCAACGTGATTATAAAAGTACCATATCTTGTCAAATATGACTCCAAGCGAGTAATTAGAATGAATCCGTGCTCCACGACCCAAAATAGCCCATAGACAAAATTACGCCATTGCGTACGAGAGGGGCATCTCTACAGTTAGGGTCTCGACAAACTCATAGAACAACTGTTTTATGAGTTGATTTTAAAGATCTGATTAACTACTGAACCAGTCAACCCAACGGTATCAGTTAGCCTAGCATCTAGTTTAAAACAGCCATTACCATATTTTAATTACTGACCTGCATATTTAATGCAACCAAGAGAGTATTGGTATGTTTTACTATTTGAGAGTAGCGCGATTTAGAATATGACCGTAATTATTAATTTGGATATTATGACAAAGCTGCTCTGTAAACAAAATGGAAGTTTCATTTGTCTTCTAGTTTTGAACTACCGTTTCAAAAGGTATTACCAGCTGACATTTATACGTGGTATGAATACAATAACTTTAAATGTAGAGGAAATTTTACCGTAGGGTTATACACCAGGTAAAACTACACATTGATTCTGAAAAATGCAGGTTTAAATCGTGCAATTCCAGCACAGAAAGATCGACATGCTTGCTTACTACGTTACTTTATAGGCGAGAGTAGGCGTCACGTATGAATCACACACTGATTGTGATTGGTAGTATATTGAATAAGATACACGATAAAATTGTCATAACTCAAGATTAAAATTTCGATCTTTTATTAAAAATTAAAAAATAGATCCCATAGCTAGTGATTACTGTATTTGCTTTTTATACTATGAATTCACAACATTTTGTTACAACACCAATAATTCAGCAACCGATCGAGGTATTTGGTAAAATTTTTTCTATTGCTTTCTGTTAAAGGTATATAGAACCAGTTACAATATTATCCATATATATCTGCGTGTTCCGGAGAATGGGTCTAACGACTCTATATTTCAGGCTGATGTCGGCCTGTTTTTGCTATTATCGTTTGTAATTAGTCTGCAATTCAAGCGATTTAGCCCAAATTTAGAGAGGGTGTGTGTTATTCGGTGTTTTGTCATTGGTTGTAATATCACTGATATAAACGCATGTAAAAGGAAAAACATCGGGAAAGATTTAAATTTTAGTGCCAAAACTAGGCAGATTTCGTAGGGCACTTCAGGCCCCAGCCTGATTTATACTAGTAAATGTTCTGTTTTATATACCACTCTTACTGTTCTATATACAATGGTAGGAAAATCAGCTCAATCCATTCATAGGTTAAGGAGTTACGCGCATTTAAGTGAAAGCCTAATGTTTAACATAATATGTTTTAGCATATCGTTATTATAATAACATATTATGTTTTAGCCCAAATCGTTATTCATGAATTCAACTGATTTTGTTTTGATATGGTTCCACTCAGCCTGTGAATGAGGTGAAAATTATATAAAAATTACATATTTACTGAGACACATATTTTTCAAAAATTTCCCGTACCAAGTTTTGAAACAATTGAAAAAGTGAAAGTGAAAGTTACAAAATTGAAAAAATTCCTAAAGCATGGTTCCAATGAATTTTTTAGCCGTCTCGACGAGCTGAGTTGTATGGTAGCAAAATTAACGATGTTTCAATAAAATTGATCATTTTCGCGCTGGCAGCGTGTAAACTAAATAATCCATTTCGAAATTACACAATATAACTTGTTAAAATGAACGTATTTTGCTGATATGGTCACAGTGCATAATCATTACGTTTGGTACAAAATACAGTGTTACATCATTAATGCTCCTTGTAGTTTAATGGCAGTTCGTTTAAAGTATTAAGGAAATTTGTCTAACTGAAATTAAATAAATGCTGCTAATCCAACGGTCTGAGCGTAGCCTCTAGTTTAGGCATATTGATGGTATTGCTATGAATCATGTTAATAATAAACAGCAGAATCAAAACTACTTCGCAGCAGTGTTGACGTCATTTGTTCCAGCAAAAAGCAGTTATGTTAAAATATTGCACATAGGACCGTGGGTCCCAGTGCCACTCTTATAACAACAAAATGATACAAATATCAAACCGACCGGCTACTGGAATGCAATGTGAACGCAAATACTATATGTTAAATCAAGCTAAACCAAAAAGCAAATTTCATCAATACGAAATGTGACAAACATTTCAGTGTTATATCTTTCCTACATAGAGCAGACTACACGTAATTTATAGTTAATTTTTGCCACATCACCTAAATGATACTTTTAGTTTTTGTCCGTTGGGTCAAAATTTAGCTTGGGCTTTTTATAGCTAGTCATGAAGCAACAACAAAACACATAGAAACGGAATAATGCACAGACGTGTTCCATAAAAGTGAGCATTCAACTTGCAGAATTTTTGATTTCAGACTTAGGACCTAGGCTACTAGGTCATAGTTCCGTGCTACAAAATGGTCTTACAAACCATTTTCAGCAGCAAAATTTCTCAGAATTCGAATTGAAACACGGTATTCCTTCGGTGTTCATGTAACCTATACCGATATCCGGTTACCTACATACTTGTTCAGGTATCGGTGCTTTGTAACATCTCTTGATTTGTAGATAACTCTTTGGCTGACTTTTGTGTCAAATTGTCATTACTAAATTCAATGAAATACATTGACGAAATTGTACTGCTCACACAATACCAAAATAACGAAAATTTAGCAACGCGATAACCGTCATTCGTTTGGCACAAGACGAATTATTTCAGTAACACCTATATCTACTAGGATCTATCAAAATTGATTATAGATCTGTTCTATATCAAAAAATACCAAAGCATGTTTCTAGCAATATTACTATTCTTAAAAAATTCGCGCTAACTACGGTTGTTTTATTGTTTTCCTCTTTTAGTGTGTGTTGATCGAACGATGTTTTATTCTACTTTCAATAGTTGTCCAGAAATGTAAGCACTCTTAATATAAATTCTGCAATATATAAGTCAACATTGAAGCGAATGTATCTTGTAATAACAAATTAAACTCAATCCAAAAGTGCATTTCAGATTCTATAATGAAATTTGAACAGTGTGTGGTCTACTCACGCTTTTCATGCAAATGGTTAGTAATTCGCATCTTATTCAGCGAACTTTTTTAGATGTATATTTACAAATATTAAATTTAAACTCTCGTCTTGATTCCACATACATTAAAAATCGTTGATTGCGACCTTTCGCAGTAAATAGCTCATATTAATGAAAATATCCACTTCTGCGGCTATTAGTGACGTGTTCGAGATCCAATAATTTCTAAAACCGCCAGTATTTTCAACCGGAACAAATGTAGGACTTATAGATGTAGCGAAACTGTATTGATTTGTATTTGAAGCCATTGGTCATTCCCATATACATATGAATCCTATGTTAACTACCTGATGTCTGCATTCTCGCCCACGTACACACTACATATCTCTTATTTACGTGTCACGATGCATTCCTATGTATTCCAACATTTAATGGAACCAGATTTGCTCAGTCGTGTTGGAGTCTCAACTCGCTCCAAGTTTTAATTAATCCCAATGAAAAATGAAGCTGCACCATTGTTTTCGTTGTATGTGCAGCAAATCTATTGTTTTTTATCGGTATTCATTTTTATTGTTAGTTTTGTAGTATACAGCACTATGGGTATGTTGTTATATATTACGTATCACCACATTTTAATACGTGTGTTATTTTGTCTATGTTTTAAGTGTTACGGTGTGCTTTTCGTGCACGCAGATCTCTGTGAGCGACGCATAAGTGTTTGTGTGTATGTAAAATACAGTTAAAATATGTATATATGTATGTGCATCTAATTATGTGTTCAGCTTATGCTTATGCTTAGCCAGAAATTGTGTACAGTTTGCAGGAGCAATTTTAAGACAGATAATCCCGAGAGAATCATACAGGAGAAACAAAAATAAAACAGTTTTATATGAGCCTAAGGCATAGAATTGAAATATATCGGATTTGAGTGTGTTGCGTTAAGCATTAGGACTACATTAGCGGATGTGTGTATGTGTCTTAAATAATAATAATAAAATCTTAAATTTTGTTTATACTTAAGAATCCGGAGAAAATCATAAAAACTTATTCCCTAATGACTAAAATATATTTAGGTTAAAGAGGGAATTTCACGGGAGTGGAACCAGAGTAAAACTTGGAAAACTATACGCAATTTGGAACACCTAGAGAAATCAATAGGGAGAAAATTACTAGTAAAACCTATAACTCGGGTATTTAAGTGGTTGCGCAGTTAGACCAGGGCCTCAGTCGGCCTCAGAAGCTGCGCGGTTAAGGTGAGCACGGTTGAGCCGTTTATGTGTTTAATTTGTGTAGCTTGTAATTTGTTGTAGTGTAGCGCAGCGAGTCCTAAGTGGCATAAAATTTTCCAATTTCTCCAACGATGACCTTGTGTAATGGTTAGCACTCAGAAACCTAGGACTTCACTTACTACACAAATACAGTAAGCACCTAACTTAATATTACTAAGATAATTAATAGTACGGCAATAAAGTAATGAATTGTTTGAATTGACAAGGTGGATCTAAGGATCCAAATAGTAAATTAATAATAATGCTCGAGCAAACTTTAGGAACCACAAGGTGGATCCTTCTATCCGGCCTAAGCTTTGACTGAAGCTTAGCTCAACCTAGTCAATAAATTTTGTCGGAGCACCCCTGTGTTCTCTCAAAAAAATTTTAGAGCAGCCCTCTGCTCTCTATAGAAAATTTTAAGAGCAGCCCTCTGCTCTCACCAATCCAAAAAAATGTGGAACACCCCGTGTGCTCTCAAAGACCCACTAGTAAATGGAGCACCCCTGTGCTCTCAATTAACTACTAAAGTATGGAGCACCCCTGTGCTCTCAATAAACCCCAAATTTTGTTAAAACTCGGAATCAGCGCTATGTCTTAGCTTTATGTAACTACTGCCTAGCTAGAACAGTGTTAAATAATAAGATGCCGTGTGGCAGTTAAGCTAAGAAAAGATAATTAAAGTGACTACTTACTCTGAGATCTCCGATCGCGACTGACTCGCCGATCGAACGAGAGCTCAGTTTATATATACTTTGATCCAGGCTAGTTAGTCCTAGATCAACACTTTTAACTTCTTAGAATTTTAACGAAATTTTATTAATGTTCTTGGAATTTACAATAAGCTACACCTCAGCTCAAAAATTAAAGCTTCAACCTCAGATAGCGCAACGATTTTTCTGTGAATTCGACATTTAAATGTTTTGATCGCTACAAATATTCTTGCAGAAGACGAATCGAATTTTTTTTAATAAATATAAAATTACCGTTAAAAATAGCACTATAATTTTATACCGCACATCAGCAGCTTTGACATTTAACTTAATTGTTCCAGTATACACCAATCTACAACTATCCAGAATAAGATGCTTGTGCCAACAAGTTATTCGAACCACAAAAAATTTTATGCCACATTTTTACTTTACATTTTCCACGTAAAAGATGACAAAACCACGGGTGTATGTTCAAAAAAAAGATCTTGACATTTTAGTGAAAAAAATTGTTTTCAAACAAATCAAAAATAATTTCACAAAATTTATGCTAGCCTTGCAACGAACAATTTGAAAGCCCGAAAAACAACGGTGTATATACAAGCTAAATAATTAACGAAAATAGATCCTCAGGTAAAAAAATGATAATGACAATACGATGGGTATAATCATCATTGGTAAAGCGTGAAGTCGACATTTCTTTCTGGAATAAAGATACGTATGCCTTATCGTACCCACTAAATCGAAAAACGCAAATAAAATAACAAGATAGTGGAGAAGGAATACAACGGACAGCTTCATGCTATTACATCCTTCATCAGACGCAGTCTAATGATTCATATGTATAATTTCAGCAAGCAAAATCCAAATGCACCGTTATTCCGCATTTTGAATATGAATGCTGAAATACGTGTTAACTTTTCCTACGCAAGACCCAATTTTTTTATACTACCAGAATTTATCCCAAAGATTACAGTACTGTCACCATAGCTTGCTACGTCGAGCCGGTTTATTATTCTAGTTAAAAAGTTGCTTCAATTTTTTGTCATGTGCCAATTCTCAAGACGGCTTTAATTTAGAACTCCTACATGGTTTCTACCATCAGTAAAGCGAAGCATTTAGACACCCTACTAGTTGTTTCTGTGCAAATATTAAATCACCAAGATTGTGGCATTCGAAAACAGTAACGATGCTGAAACATGTGCCTGACCTTCAGGCGATTACCGCGCAAAAATCATTCAATTTTAATTATCTTAATTCAAAATGCGTTTGTGAACTTGGAGTGAAATAGAGCGTCTTGCAACACGTCGTCGTCATTTTGACAGTTTTAGATGTGTGCCTGATATTAATTAAATGAACATCTCACAGACAACGGGAATTTAGTAATTTATGTAGAAATTCAATTATCAGAAACTACTGGTTGGAAATACATATGACAATAAATACTTGTATTATGGTGATCTTATTCGAAAAAAAATTATTTCGCAGTTTCGAAATAGACAAGTTCAGCAAAAAAATTGTCGCGAAATTTTCTTATAGTTACAAAACAAATGGTTTCATGGCGATGTTTCTGTTACGCGAAAACAAGCGGCCACAAATGAGCATACTTTACAGGTTGTTCCCTGCCATTGCACATCTCTTAGCCTTTCGTCAATTATGAATCGGTTTTTAGCACAAACATAGGATAATTATACCATATACTTTCAAACACGACAGCTTATTAAGTTCTTTCTTACTATAACAATGTAACACATGTCATACATAAATACTTACAATTCTAAAACCGCCGACCAGTATTGCCACGATAGAAAAAGTTAAAAACCTTCGTATTCGGTCGATAAACCAAAATCCTCGCAAATCGCGGACCAGCACTGGTCTGTACGCTATAACCAGACTTGAAAAATAGAAATAATATTCTGCGAGCGTGAAACTGAACATCAATCGCATCAATTCTGAAACAGAAAACGTACTATTACCGTCCGTGTAGCATTATCTGAACAAATAAAAAAATTCCAAAATGCATAATAAAACAAAATCAAAACAATCCCTTTTCAATAGAACAAGGTGCAAGTACATGTGGAAGGGGCCGAGAGCTTTTATCACTGTTTCGACTACCCGAACTTGACAAAAGAATTCAAGCACTAGCTATCAACAACTTATAGAAGCACAATATTGTTAGGAAACGGTATAATTCTAATTATAAATATATTTTATTTTAGGCATTTCTTTCTATTTACTCAGCAAAAAAACATTTTCAAATAACATTCTACAGCGTTATTTTTTTCATCTTCATCAAGGCTATACAGATATTAATCAGCTTTCCGCCCCCTGCAGAGACTTATAAACTGGTGTTGGTTCGAATACCAAATTCCAAAAATAGTATAATGTGGCTAGAAATTATTCCAGAGGCAAATAGATTTCGCAAAACTATCAGAAACTAAATGTTTAAGCTGTTTATTGGTCCGTTCCCCCAAGCGTTGTCTGAATACAATATTGGCGACTAGGGACGTGTAACACAGGTGCTATATTACTTAGTATGCCTAGCATCGATTCGAAGATATGCAACTGAAGCTACGCTGACTTTAAGATTATTAAGTGCTAGATACTTATATATGAAGTAAACGAATACCAGACAAACGCTGTACATAAACATAATACTTGAGATCAACGCAACCTGAAATTACATCGCCTAGTACTTATCGCTCTTAATTCATGAAGTTATTCGACAACCACGGGTGGAAAATGCTGCAATAGCTAAACTCGTTGTTTACTACGCTGTCCTAGGCGTACTGTTGTTAGCTCACTGTGAAACAAGTGTTAAGAAACAACTGCTAAACGGCTTAATAGCTAGTGAACGCGACTTATATCCGAGATTCCCGGGTTCAATAACTCCGGCCTAATGACAAATCCAACGATGTCCGAGATCCGACATAATTTCGTAAAAAACATTCGGTTCTGAACTCAACTGGATGGGTATTGTTGAACTTCAATACATCGGAGTTTTGATCTAAGATTTAAAATTATCATCCATTTCCATAGGTAAAATAGTGTTGCTTTATTTTTTGTATCTCTTTAGTTCCGTCATAAAGCGCTATTATAGTAAAAACCAAATAATTAAAACGAAGAATTATAAGATTTTTTAACTCACCTTCATATAATGAAAATATAGAATAAGTCCAAAACGTGCGATATTTGTGCTAATGTAGAATGCTAGTAATCCAAATATAGCAGCCGAATACCAACAATATTCACACTCAGCAGTAGTGTATCAGTTAAGAATTGGTTAGATAACAAGGTGTTATTCAAATAACAAGCAGTTGTCTCCAGCGATATAACCGAGACGACTTTCAGAATCAACTCAAACGTTTTGCATAATAGTAGAAATTCTTTATGTCGGTAGTACTTTCAGTTACTGCAGCGTTTAATAATTATAGCGAAATTACTAATATTATAATTAACCTCAATGCTTAAATCACAGTGGACATAGCTGTACAGTTTGTTAAATTTGTAGCAAGCTATAACCCATCCTAGTACTTGTTTTTTGTGAGCATGCAAATACAATCTAGTTTTGTTATAATGTCGTATAGATATCTTCCTTAGATCATAACATAACGCAGTAAAACTAATGCTTCGTAAGCAATGGTGAAGCGGAACAACTGTGGTTTGTTTTTGGTTCTTAATTCATTAAAGTAGGCCTTACTCTTGATGTATATATACCACCATGAAACCTCTAGAACCCGTACAATCTTGTGCTGGTCAGGGACAAATTAGGTTTAGGAACAGCTGTGGTATTCCACGGGCGCCATAGCCCCTAATAGCTCATAAAGGCTCCAAAATCAATGCATACCAATAGTAACAACAAAGTAACTGCGTACGGTAATTTCTGTTTGTGGGCAACTCAAAAAAAGAACCTAAAAATTTATGGTAATCATGGTACTTTCCAGATAGCAAGGTCACTTTATTCAGCGTGGTAGTAGAAAGCTAATGTAGTCTTGGGAAAAGCTATAGGGAATGTTTAAATCCTGCACGTCTAAATAAAAGGCGTTGCAACAGCTCGCATTGGTAGCCGCATATACAAACGCCAAGCTATGCTTAGCTGCAAGGTGGATGGATGAACTTCGGCAAAAATCGATGCATAAAAACATTATCCCACTATCGAACAAAACTCATGGCTCCCATTCTGGTGTCGCGAATTGATCACGAAAATAACATAGAAACGGCTGTAATATCCACAGAATCTCAGTCAAAACCTACGAAAAAGTCCTATTTAATGTCATCTGTACTGTTCACAGATCCGTTGGCATTATATAACGCTTCACTTAGTTCCCCATTTATAAATATATTTTAAAAGACATTTACCATTACGAAGGACGCAGCGGAAATTACGCATAGTTTCACTATGCTTATCATGGACCGTTTCTGAAGGGTAGATAGAAGACAATATCGCTGATTATAAATCAACTCGCAACCGCCATATTCGTGATTGAGCTGAGGCTAACTTGCATAATTTCGGCAGCTGCGTGGGTGTTTGGGTCTCGTACTTGAGGTGATGGTGTAAACTGTTTTTTTGAACGTGACAAAAGTCAGAAGCAAAATTAATTTCGACGAAATTTTATAATATAATAGGGGAATATAACAATTTTCATAAGTTTAGAATATCGAAAACTTTATGAATTTTGTTGGCGCGATAAACAACCCATCAAATGAGGCACCTCTGAAGCTTCATAACAGCTTTTGTCTGTTTTGACAAACTCTATGACAGCTGCTCGAAAAACGGCAAAGGCAACAATATTTTAGGCGGGCCCATTAGGTTGTTAAAAACTACCGAACAAGTCATTTCATGATGTATTTGTAGATTAACCTAATCCTTGATCACCGGTAAAATTCAATGTCGATTGCACAACGAACATCATCGAGCCTCTAAGTGCCGTTTAACATTATCAAACTAAAACAGGTCACCGCTTACATAGATATAAATGGGTCATATCAACTTGATATTTAAGTCTTATTATGCGCGTTTAAACTCCTACTTACTTTATCTAGCAGCAAGATAAAAGAATGATAAATAGTAAGGTGAACAGCGCGTAATTAATTTTATAATTCTTAGGCGACGATTTACCTGACCTATGCCTAGAGGGAACATTCAGATGTGTCCATCATCGGGTTCAGGAACTAGAGGAGGCAAACCTACATATCTGCCGAATTAATGTTGAGCATTACTTATGATGGTAAAGGCAATAAATACTATTTTGTATTGCAAGCGTGTCTATCATTGACAACCCAGCTATTGGCCAACCGACTAAAAAATGTTGAATTAGGGTATTCCACTACCTAGGAGCCAGAGTAAGGACCAACAAATATAGGCTACAGTAGAAAAGAAAGTACTTAGTGAAATTTAAAGAATTTTTAAATAAAGACCATAAAATTTGGTTACTGTAACCTTTACTTATTAACGGAAGTGAGGGTATAATAACATCTACCTCAGGACCCCAAGAGAAGTCTACATGTAACAAATTTATGCTTTATCGTGATCAAAAAGGTTTTCCAATGAAAACGGGTTAAGAAGTGGAACTAAGAACCTAAATTTTCAAAAATGCTTTACTTGGGACTAAAATATTGGATCTTTATCTACCAGGTACGATTGGTTGTGGTTGAGTTATGCTTGCAACCGATATGCCTCAAGTAAATATTAGCAGACCCAGTTACCGAAATAGCACCTGAGAACTCTAGACACACCTCTAGGCAAAAACGTAATTTTAAGTTTTGACGTTGTAGTACTAATAGAATATAGGTAACAATGAAGTGCATATGGCTTTTTGCTACAGCACTGCTTTTCTTACCACGTAGACTTTTTCATGTCGCTTGTTAGAATGTAAATGTCCAATTATGTTTTAGAATATCTGATACGTATAGTTCCGCCTTGTTTATTCAACAAGAATTTGCCTTTACTACAAGTTTTCAAATTCAAAAATTTGTACAATCTATAAAAAGAATTAGCGTCAACAATTACGTTTGTTTGTAATAAACAAAACTGACACAAAAGCTTTTTTATCTCAATTCTACTCATAGAACACCCTCAGCAGCATAGACAGTCTACAAATTTCTGTGTTTATCCCCTTATGAAATTACTTTTCGTGAGATCTTATTCTATTTTAGATTCTAAATTTGATGTAAAATATCGTGCACCAACAAACCGAACATTGAGTTCGTCAGACCGGATTATTCTTTACACTCATCGCACATATCTGTACGGCATAAATTGCGAAAGAATAGATTAATCTGACTTAAAAGCAGATGTGATACCGTTGGGCCGATGTGGCAGCTATATTCAAACTCTATCAATACCATGCAGCTTTATATGTGACCAGCTTTATAAATACAAAGGACAAAATATTTACCAACGACGCGTATCCAAAAACAAACTTCAACACAATGCATTTCTTAATATGTACCCAAAAATTAATCTCAACTGCAGCTATTTTTTTATCTCAGTAGCTAAAGGTTAATAGTAAATATGGTACGATGTTCGCAGAAACATATAATGTGGTATCAAATACCAGCCTTATAACTGCAAAATCTGACTGTTTTTAAGAACAAAATTTATATTTTTTTAAATCGTGGTTCGTGGTTTCAGAACAAACGTTTACAACGACATCTAAGTCGCACTTACAATGACAATATTTAATACCTCAATAACGAAGTACAAATTGGTTTACAGCTCACAGTACTTATATAGAAGTTATAATTTTTACCACACTGTACTTAGGCATTGTTTCAGCAAGCCTAACAACCGTGGATGCAAAAGACCAGGAAATGCAGTTCTTCGAATAAGTTTTTTAGCAGCACCTGACTCGCCCAGGTCGATAAGTACTAGTCATAGGAAAAGCGCCTTTTTAATA